>JAJPUD010011860.1:4789-52288 GCA_023553655.1 Myrmecobius fasciatus
GATAGATAGATAGATAGATAGATAGATAGATAGATAGATAGATAGATAGTTTCCTTGATCTTTATCTTGACACTGATTGCAGATGACTCTGTAGGAAAAATGAGGCAGGTGACCTTACATAGCCCTCTCTCACATAAATTCAATTCACTTGCATGTCATTATCTCCCTAATATCATGGTTCTGTTTGATAATGAAAAACAAACAATAAAAACAACAACAAATAGATAGATAATAGATATACACACATATGTGCACATGTGTGTGAATTTATGTGTGCCTATACATATATGTGGGTATGTATGTGCACCTATATATATGTGTGTGTATGCATATATGAACTGTATGGTTTGCTTGTGCATATGTGGTCACATGTACATATTCTGTGTGTGTGTGTATATATATATATATATATATATATATATATATGTATATATGCATTTGAATTAGTTCCTATATATCAACCTATTTTATTTGATGAAGAAGAGACCGGAAATATAAAATGTTCAATCCACTGAGAATCACTAATCTTCCATTAGTTTCTGGAAAGTAATTGAGGTATCATAAAGTGAGCATGTCCTGTTTGCACTATTTTTTAAGAAAAAAAAAGGCTAGCATTTAAACTCCTACTGGCCACTAATATTATAAGAAGCAAAGTAGGCTATTTGCAAGGCACAGAAGTTCATGATGGAAACACCTCCATTGCAATTTCAGGGCTAACAATTTTCCTAGTTTGGGCACCTAGATTAGTCTCAAAGTGACGATAAGACAGAATCTATTTTATACAGTATAACATTATCAAACAGCTGGAGGGCCTTTCTGAGATCAGGACAACACAGTTCTCATTAGGAGTGTCTCAATTCTCTCCCTCCTCCCACAGAGCATTCATCAGCATGCTGGAGCTTGTTTTCTCAATATCTCTTACAGAAGCATAATTGCTGCAAGAGACAGAAAACCATGCACCCAACAGCAAGTTCAAAGAAATCCTAGGGTTTGTCGTTTGCAAAGAACACACCATAATTCCACAGTGGCATTTCCAATCACATACCCGAAAAAGGCCAGCAGGAGGGCAGTGGCTGCCAAGTTCTCTCGGAAAGTGAAGGCTGTTAGCTGGAAAGCAACAATAACTCCAATACTCAGGCTGACTGAAACCAGGTAAAATAGCTTAAAGAAAAAAAAATAGAAAACAGCAAATTAGATGAGTTCTTTGTCATTATCTATTTATCTTTCAGGGATCGCTTCATCTTACATTCATAATATTTTCCTCCCAAGATGTTTTATGGGTTATCCTCCCAGCTAAATTACTATAATTTTGTATCTGACCTGAGCAAAAACATTTAGTAGGTACTGAGTATAATATTTATGGTACTACATCTTTTAGGAATATATTATGAACCAAAAAATTATTTAAATCATCAATTAATTTAAATAATTACACATTTCTTAAGGAATATGCATTATTTAAAAAATTTTAAACATTTTAATAAATGTATTTTTTAATATGGGTCAGCATGACATATGACTAAAGTTATGTTATCAAACTTTACATACGGGTCAATACCATTTGTGAGATGACCAAACACCCTTTTCTCATTCATAAAACAGCACTAATATTAAGAATAGAAAATGCGTTTTAATAAGGAAGGCTTTTCATATCACTCAGTATTTTTTTACACATGCTCAATCTCTTAGAAATGAAAAAAATCAGCACACCCATCAATTCTCTTTTGATTATCCTTTCAAATGTTGAAAGAATCCATGTGAAAGTTTGTCTGTACTGACTGAATAAGTAAATGGGAATTAAAATTCTGTATATATTTACTTAGTTGCAATTTAATCAAAGGTCAAATTGAAGAAGTTATTATACATTAATAATAAAATAGAGTTCTAATAATTTTATACATGCTTTAAAAGCAAATATAATTTTTCATCTGCTCTCATTCCATAGTTACTATGAAAGCTCCAGTTGCTGGTTCTAAAATACTTCAGGACTAAAAAAAGAACTTAAAGATCATCTAATACAATGCTTTCCTTCATTTTATGAGAGAATACAGAGTCTAGGGATGGTAATTAAATTGCACAAGAATGTAGAGGTAATAAGAGCAGAATTGGATTTTTGAACCCAGGATTGGCTCATTCTACTTTCCTACTTTGAGAAAATCAACAATTTATTTATTACTATCTGTTTTAAAAATGACAATGATTCTTATCTGGCTATAATTACTGATAGCTGTTTTCCCCATAAAGAATGACTGTGCTGCAAAACTCAGAAACTTCTAGGCACAGAACAAAAATCTTTCTTCTGAGAGGAGAGTGGAAAGTTGGGATGAGGCAATTTGAAAGTAAATCTAGACATGCTTGAGAAGCAAAGCCTCATTTACTTCCCAAGAAGACAAAGATGCTTGCAAAGATTCTTTTGGTTGGATTACAATGATAAATGTTTAACACCTGGCTCTCTGAGAAGAAAAAAAAAAGCATGTGGAATGTCTTTAAGTTTAGCATGCATTACTAACATTTCCACCATCATTTTCTTAATTTTAAACAAAGCATAAAACAATAAATCAAGCCCTAATTGGCAACATCTTCCCATTTCTAAGATATAGCTATTAATGTGGAAAATTTCAAAATCATCTCTGCTGAATCTGTATAAATGACTGCCAGCATACCCCCTGGAAAAAAGGAAGTAGAAAATACACAATCTTTGCAATTTGCTTTCAATTTAGAGTTCAACTAGAAAATGGGGACAAAATGCATCTTTCCAAGATCCAGGTGCCAATTGATTGCTTAGGAAATGAGGTTCCTCCTATTATAAAATAATAAAAACATATTTCTATAATGATTTGAACTTTATTAAGTAATTTCCCTAAAAACACACAAACACACACACACACACACACACACACACACACAAAAGAAAAAACCTGTGAAGTACAAGGACTGTTCACCTTAGTTTATAGTCAAAGAAACAGATTTAGAAAAGTGAAATTACAACCCAGGTCACATGGTTTCTAAGTGATAGATGCAAATTGAGGTCTCAACTCCTAGTCTAGAGCTTTAAAGAGCCATCAGTAAAATTGGAGAAGACAAATGCTGCCTGTGAAAGCATGTATAGTCAGCTGTAAAATCCTTCTAAAGTGGGATTAATTTTAGCAGAAAATCTGAGCTATAAGAAGCCCCATTTCCAAATTCCTGGTGATAAAAAGTGAGAGTCATCAGTTCCTTCCTCTATCAAATGAAGGAATTGGACTAAACAATCTCTATGGTCTATTCCAACTCTAAATCCTATGAGTCTTTTGGAGACCTACCTATTTATCTGTCAGATACTGAAA
Source organism: Myrmecobius fasciatus (assembly GCA_023553655.1). Classification (NCBI taxonomy): domain Eukaryota; kingdom Metazoa; phylum Chordata; class Mammalia; order Dasyuromorphia; family Myrmecobiidae; genus Myrmecobius; species Myrmecobius fasciatus. Next base: position 8,116 of record JAJPUD010011860.1, read on the forward strand.
TAAAACTATAAATACTGTCCATGAAATTGCACCTTATTTTCTAAATTGTTCTGAGGTTATCGAATCTCCCAACCCACTTAGCCAGCTAGCCCACATCCACAAATCCTATTTCAGTAACATACCATATCATAAATGAAATTAGTAAACCAATAGGTCCTATAGCCAAGTCCACTGATGTGCTGCAACCTCTTTGCTCCACAGACTCTGTCTTTTACTACAGAACTGCCAATCGATGCAGTGAGGATTGAGAAACCCAGCATGATGCAAAGTGCGACTCCACATTGGCGGACACTCTCCAATCTACAATCAAAGGAAAACAATCAGAGCTACATTTGATAAAATACAGATTTCTGTATGGCATGTCTTCTTACTTATTCGTTCCTTGTTTCTTCTAAAGTTAAAGAGAAGTATCATGAAAGTGAGGCAAAAATAAGTGTAAGGAAGATATCACTATTTCTTTTTTTTACTTAATATTAAATCTAGTAAGAAATGGAATAGTAATGATGATATTTTTAATATGGGTCAGTATCATATATGACTAAAGTTATGTCATCAAACTTTACTAAACATACATATTAATATAATATGTAATCTGATATGTAATATTCAGATAGTTTGTGAAATTCCTTCTAACTCTGGGATTTTTATTTGTCCTCAAGCATTACTGTATACCATTACCTGATACACAATGAAATTCTGTATAACATTCATATGTATGGGCTCAAAAGCATTTTCAATAATCATTCCTTAAAATCAAATAGTTCCTTAACCATATACTTCACTGACTTTGCTATAAAAGATCAATCATATTATTGATACCAACATCAATAACTATAGATAATTGATTGCTAGAAAGGGCGCTAAAATTATGAGGAAAATTATCATAACAAATGAAAAATTTATGCTGTTACTTAGACCTATAACTCTATGACATGTACTTCAAAATTTAAAAATAATCATATTTTTCTTGTATAAGAGAGTAACTCAACTGGGGTATGTCAGCTCCTGAGAAAAGGCAAACAACTCAACAACTGGTTTTCTTCTCTATATTTTTACTTATTCTTGCCTAGAGGTAGGGAAAATAAAGAATTCTGAAAAGGAAGAGTTGGAGAGGCCTTAGGATAAAGGTCATCACCTTTTCAACATAAAATAATACTATTTAAGTTGAAAGTATCCTTTAATCTGGAGGTAATAGATAACTACAGTTACTATTGAGAAAGTCCATCTAAGCAGAAGCTTAGAATCAGAGTATTCACTAAGTAGATTGAAGAGTTTCCTTGAAATGTCATGTTCCATAGTGGTTAGGCACAATATGGATAAATTTTACTTAGCAATGGAAGCATATTTTCAACAAAGAATCATAGCTTGTTAAAGAAATTTTATGGACTTTTCTTCACATAAGAAGAGAGATTTACCATTACCATTACAGACTTGTGAATTACCCTGAGGATATTGGTTTGTCTAATTTATGTACTTTCCTGTTAGGTTTCTGTAAATGTGCACCTATTTTTTTTCCACAAATGTTGAATGTATTGCTGAGAGAGTATGACTCAGGTTTACATGTGGACTATAATATATTTATTATTCTTCCATTTGCTTTACATAAATACCCTATTAAAATCATTCTTGTTTTCAACTTATTAAGTACTTGTTTATGTTCAAGATGTAATTATCATCATTGTGAATAGATAGGTCTGTATAACTGAAAATCACCTTAGTGGGGCTCAAGAGCTAAAACGATAAGTACTCAAAGTGTTTTTCTCCATAACACCATTTCTGCTAGGACACAAATGCTGTTTCTGCTAGGAAACAAATTTTTTTTGTTTATATCACTGTAACAGCAGTCCTCCCTTGGAATCCCAGTTCTTCCAGCATGAGGAAATACTAGATTGAGTGAATCAGATGGAAGACTAGATGCGCCATAACAATTGGGTGTTCTATGTTGGGAATTCCATATATGGATGACATTTTGTAATCATTTTGCTATAATTAAACAAAAGAAAAGCATCTCTTTACATCTCTATATTACCTCTTCTGCATATATGATTATATTATTACGTTATGTTAACACCTTATCTCACTACTGGAATATAAGTTCCATGAAGTTGGGGCTGGTGTTTTCCTTAAAAAACAGTACATAGTACTGCCCATAGTACAGGATTTAGGAAAAGTAGTAAATTAATTAAAGTTTGATAAATGAAAGAATGAATAAATGAACATTAGTAACCTCCAACACATTCTGATTAGTGATAATTTACTATATATCAAGCCAGTTCTCACTACTTGACTATGTTTCACATCATCTTCCTGCCATGATACCATGCTAGATATGCCATTGTACTCTGCCATTTGGACATCCAGCTTCTCCCTGGGACCATGATGTCCTGAATGGTGAATATTTGCTTAATCTAACTGTCACAGTTATAAGCTTGCTGTCATTTCCTGACATATTGCTGAGCACATGCCCTTCATCAGTTTCCTCAAATTCTGCCCAAATTACACTCTGTTGCTCCAGAAACAGCAAATGACTGCTACCAATGTTTATTGAAAGGGCATGTCAATAAAATGCTTTATGATTTCATTCATTATTCTTTTGAATTTATGAGCAAAAGCAAGTCCCTAGACACTACAGTTGCTTACATGTTGTCTCCTTGTATTAAAATGTAATTCCTTGAGGGCAGGAATCATTTCTCTTTTGCATTTGTGTCTAACATAATAAAAAACTTAATAAATGCTTTCTTGTGAGTCATTCATCCTTTCAGTGTTCATTATCTTCCCTAGTCAGTTTCCTTCTTATTAGTAATGTTACAAATGTTTACAAATGTAAAGTCAACATTAAAACATATTGAAGAATAAAATGGTAATAAAAACTTTCTCTTTTGTCATGAGTATGTTTGTTTTGGTTTTTTTACCAGTTACAAAGAAAGACAAATCTATATATCTCATCCAAAGTAATCTCCATATTATGTCATTAGAAAGATACATAATTTGTGTTTATAGATTTTTAAAGAGTATATATTTCCTAATTTCAAAAATAAAGTATTTGGAAATCAGGAAAAAAGTCAGAGAAGTTTGCTGTTTATTCTCAAAGAAAAGTTTTGAAGTCAAAAAGTTACTCCTAAATTTTATGATTTTATTCTACAATGGTATATCAACTTACATTTTATCTTCATTCAGTAAGGTCCCTCCATATGGGTGGCTATACAGTGTTATTCCTATAAAAGAAATAATAAAATGTGAGTATCATTGCTGTTATACGGAATGTATATTATTATATTTTGTATAAGATTATTTGTAACAGAAGAGACAAACCAACATAGATTTTAATGTCTCTACTCCTTCCCATTCCCAATGTGTGATTCTTATCTGTTTTCTCATAAAATCTCCATATAAGATCTGCCCAACATGAATGAAGCCTTTCTTTTATTTCTTAATGTCCAAAGGTTATCAAAGTACAACTATGATTGTTCATAAGCTATTAGGAAATTATTAATTCTCCATACAATCAAAATAGGGAAATAGCCCTAATCAACTGACATACAAATTTGCTTCATTTTCTCAGGATAGAAATTGTGCTCTAAAATCCAATAGAACACAAAAGTAATGGATATTGGCAATATTTTGATATAGGTTAACTTTGTCTTGATAACAATAGCATCCTTTTCAAGTTGACCAGGAGCTGATAAATTAATCATCCTTGCAGTATTAAATGGATGATAAATTGTTTAAGGTGTTACCCTTCCAAGGATATTTGCAAATTAAGTTTGGAGCCAAAAATGATTTAGCACCAATAAATAGACTATAACCCTCAGGGTAGAAATTTAGATACTTTGACAGGCTATTGAAGACAATGGGGGAGAAAGGAAGGAAAAAATAGAGGAGGACTTACACAAATTACACATGTATTCTACTGTCATATTTATTCATACTCATATAGAAAAGTTACTAAGTGAACATACATGGAATACAATAAAAAAGAAAAGAAAAAGAATCTGACACAATTGGAAAAAAATGATCTACTCAAAGATCATGAAAATACAAAGTTAAGAGTAGGGGTAAAAAAAAACCTTCTCAGTAAGACATACATTTCCTAATAAACAAATTTCCTTTTGAAAAACATCTAAGAAGAGAGAAGATCTATAACACTCTCTACTTCTTAAGTATATTTTAGTCAAATGCATGGATGACCTCAATACCCTTTGGAGTATGTGTAGATATTCACTGCCTATTCCCCAAAGATTGCATAGAAACGAGCTTCTGAATGACAACGGATGATGATGATAAATAAAAATAATGATGATGATGATGATTAGTATGATAACTGGCATTTATATATAACTTTAAGCTTTGCAAAACACTTTATATATCTTACCAAAGATGATCTTCATAAAATGCTGTTAGTTAAATGATATATATCACATATTGTATATGAAGAATCTGAAACTGAGAATAGTTAAGTGATTTGCCCAGGATCACACAGTTAATATCTGAGACATAATTTGAAGTCATATTTTCATAACTCTAAGTCAAACACTATCCCCTAAGCCATCTAAACACTCCTACCTCCAGATTATTTCCGACCCAGAGAAGCTGATAATACAAGTTACTATACCAGGGGAAGCAGGGTCTCTTGAGAGGTAGCTAGCTATCAAGAATGGAAGTGACCACTTGAAGATGGAGGGGGAAAAATGGCTTTCTCTACTTTAGCATAGTGGTGGGTCAGTGCACTCTTGGCGAGAGCGGAGAGGGTTGTCTCTCTTCCCCAGTATATAAAATTTCAACTTAACTGGCCAGGTATGCCCTGCTGGGACTTCCAAATGTCGTGCCTCTCTTTTTCTGTTTCCTTTCCTCTAGCATTAGCTTTGTGTATATCAAAACATCTGGAAGATCAGAGAATACTCAGAAGAAGCAATAATGATTACTAGACCTATAACAAAAGCAACAGCCACAAGAGTGGGATGGTAACAAAGGAAGAGTTACCATTAGAAAGAAAAAGAGACCTTTGGAAAGGAGATTCTGCTTGAAGTTTGATGTAATGGTGTTCAGTTAAGGTGAAATGTAAAAATAACTAATTAACCACCTAGCAAATGAATGTTTTTTTTGTTTTTTTTTTCCCCAATGAAGCTTGAATTGTACTAGTAATCATGTTCCTGGATTCTGTTCTAATCATTATATGATCCTTTTATTCTTTGTAATTCCCTTTACAGTATGAGAATAAACCACCTGTTCTACACCTGGTATGTTATATACTGTTATATACATGCTATATAATATACTCCTCCATTTGGGAAGAGGAAAACAACCTAGAAACTAGAGACAAAATTGAAATTGGTCCTTAGGTATCCAAGGTGAGTGTAGAACGAAGTGTAGAGAAGTTTAATTTCCCTATTGAGAAGACAGTCAATCTCAGATCAATGAACCCAGTGCAAATGGCAATAGCAGGTAAGATTGTAGAATGGGCATTATGCTTCAATTTTCTAAAGTTTCACATATTCCTATTAGAAAGTCTGAACTCCAATAGGTTAAAAAAATTACAAATTCCCAGTTATTGCTTAAACAAGAAGCAAATTGAATTAATAAAACCTCAATGATATATGATTGTTATAATGTGATCACATCTGCATCCTAATAAATGATCTCTAGAGTAATATTCCTGAAGGGGGAAAAATGTCCCCTACAGCTTATGTAGTGATGATGAGCGTTTACAAATTTGTCTAGGCTGACCTTCAAACAATACATACATACACACACACACACATATTTGTGGAACAGCAGGGTCCACTGAAGGCTCATCTCCTAAGAAAGATGCTCCCTAAATACTCCCTAAGGTGACATCTGACTAGGTCTTTAAGTAGGATAACATAAATAGAAAAAATGCGAGTTCTATCTGCACAGTACATTCAAATTAATGTTTCTTAGTTTTTTCAGTCTATACCTGTTCTCCTAAAAGATACTAAAACAAGATATAAAAATGTATGAATAAAAAACCGATCTAAAAATTGATATTATTTTGCCCAATATCACAATAAAGACATAATAGAATAGTATTTACTTTCCAAAGATGCTTTGATCATTTTTCTGGTGCATTTAGCTCCAGCTGGTATCATCAAAAAATATGCCTCATGATTACTGATATCCATGAAATAATGAGAATAAAGGTTTGCAAAGCAAAAATTTAATTATTTCTGGTCCCACAACAACTGAAAGCTCTTTTGTAAGGAAATTAAAGCCATTTAGAAACTCAGTAGAGGCACAGAAAGAGTGACCTAAAAGAAAAGGCAAGATACTGAAGAAGTTCTATAATGTGAGGTAGGAATTTGGGGCTCCACTCTCCACTTAGCTATTAACTTGAGTTAAATACTGGAAAAGTCTCTCATCCTTTCTAGGTTTCTAAATATTGAAGGAGTGAGAATTGTACTCAATCTTGGAGGTCTTTTTCATTCAGATCAATGAATATTTTAAGAATCTATTATTCTCAAGTTACTATGATAGGTAATAGAGATACAAAAGCAAAAATAATAACAGTGAGGAAGAGAAAGAGGAAGAAGAGGAAGAAAAAGAGAAGGGGAAAAGAAGGAAGAGAAGGAAAAGGAGGAGCAGGACACGAAGGAAGAAAGGAGAAAGAAAAAAGAAAACTAGGAATAGCTCCCCCCTTCATGGAGTTTGCATATTGTCATTTGCTCTGATCACCTTTTAAAGAATGCTACAAGTATAAATAATAGCTATTTTTCACTGATAATATTAGTTACTGGTATATATAATGGAGAGAAAAGAAAAAAATATGTGAACTGTTTTTTTTAATTATAATGGGCATATATTTATTTTGAGAAAGACAGTGTTCCGTAGTGGATAGAAAATTGACCTCAGATTCATGACAACCCAGATTCAAGTTCTTTCTCTAATATATAGGGCTGTGTGATTTTTGAATAAGTGACCTAACCTTTTAATTCACTAGGAACTCTCAGATTTGAAGTGACAGATAAAGTACTTATCAACCCTGGAAAAGGAAGCTCCTCACTGATTGCTCCCTATACCAATGAAAGCATAAGTATACTATATAAGTATATATTTGCCTATGCATAAATGACTTTGTAAACATTGAAGTATTACAAAAATTTTAGCTACTACTTTATAAATTTTGGATCATAAGAACTTAGATTAAGATAAAAGAACTTTTGACATTCTCTAGTCCAATTCCTTCATTTTAAATAAGTGGAGCTGAAGCAGAGAAAGATCAATGACATATAATAGGTACTTAATAAATGTTTATTGATTGACTAATTTGTTCAAGGTCATACAACTAGTTAGTGGTTGAGATTCATAATACATCCATCATGCCAGTGCTCAAGATAGAATATAAACATCTTGGAAGCAGAGACTTTTTACTAATTTGTTTGGGGGTTTGTCATTGTATCCCCTTAACTTAGCATAGTGTATTAGATATAATAGGAATGTGATCAATATTTAGTTAAGTTTTTAAAAATATGAAATTATAAAGCAGATAGAGACATTTATGTATAAAAATGTAATCTGATCTTCCAATTGTCCTGTAGAGTTAACGATATGTGTAGCAGTGAAGAAATTTAACAACTGGCATTCAAACCTAGAACACTATCACTGCAAAAACTGATGTTCTTTCCATTATATAATAGATAGTGTCTTAGCAAGAAATGAAATGCCAGAAAATTCATGACAAACCTACCAACCAATAGAATTAGTTTTCATTGGTCTGTGGCTAAGGGAAATAACTGAGAAACAAATTTAAGAGTAACATTTTTTTCTGTTTCATCCATCATCCACTCCATATTACATTATTGTTTTTCATTCCATTGTGGTATATTGTAATGTGTCAAATAATATTTTATATCATTTTATTATACTTTATGTTCTGACCTATAACTTCATCTGGGTTCCCTAATTTAATGAAACTCTCTATATAATGCACATCAGCCATTCACTTAACATAGATTTTAGATTGCTGATGTGAATGGCTAAGTGCCTTGCTTATGATCATACAACTAATAAACTGAGTCAGAACTTGAACATGGATCATTTTAACTCCAAGGCTAGGCAACTTTTCCCCTATGCTATGCTGCTTCTCTATATACTATGTGTAAAATAGTCAAATTATTATATTTTGATAAGGAAAAATACTCTATATTCTTTCCATTTCTTCATATTTAAACCCAACAAAAAATAAATAATATCGGATTTTTTTCCAGAACAGTTTGTAATTCTTAAAGAAAAATATATTTTAAGATTTGCTTTTTATGACTGCCATTTGGATAAATACATTCAACCTCCCCCCATTTGCATGTTGTTGTTGTTTATTTCTCATCACAAATATAAGCAATGCTAATTAGATTGTTAAAGTAAGACCCAGAGAATAAAATCAGATTTTGTTACAGTTGACCAGAAGAGCTTAACAACTTAACTTTCTTAAGCACACATTTTTTTTCTGGACCAATTTTTTAAATCCTCTGTTTGACATTGAAAGCTGTTCATAACCATGCCCCTTCTTATGTTTTAGTTTTTTGTTTAGTTTGATTTGGTTTTTTGCCTTATGAATCATGTTGGGTGAGAAAAATTAGAGGAAAAGGGAAAAACCATGGGAGAGATAAAAAAAAAAAGAAAAGAAAAGTGAACATAGCATGTATTGATTTACACTCAGTCTCCTTAATTCTTTTTCTGTATGCACATGGCATTTTTTGTCCTAAGTCTATTGGGATTGCTTTGGATCACTGAACCACTGTTATTATATCCAACGTATTCCTGGTTCTCATTGTTTTGCTCAGCATCAGTTCATGTGCATCTTTCCTGGCCTTTCTAATATCAGCTTGTTCATAATTTTTATAGAACAATAGTATTACATTACCTTCATATACCACAACTTGTTCAGCTATTCCCCAATTGATGGACATGCACTCATTTTCCAATTCTTTCAAGCATATATTTTTTAAATCCTCTAAAGTATCATAATTACAAACATCTATTAAGCATCTACCATATGCAAAACACTTTGAGGAAAAGCACTATAAAATTTAAATAATATTATCCTTGCCTTCCAGAGGTTTATTATCTAGTATAGGTAAGACACAAACCAAATGGTTATAATGAATCTTACATGATTTTTAAAAATAGGAAAGTATCAAAAAGCCTGAGAATAAAGTCTGAGGAAGAAAATGACTTCTAGTCATAGGCTTTAGGGATGATGATAAACACGTGAATTTTGAAGGTGGGACCTCAAACAAATGAAAGGACAAAGAAAAAGTAGTTTTAGGAGGAAAAATAATGCTTTCTCAATTTGGAACATGCTTAATTGGGAACTTAAGTGAGCGATATAGGAAGATGTCTTGTCAATTACATAAGTTAAAAAAATTGGGATGTGACTTAGGAGATTTCAACATTTGTAGAGACTGAAGGAAATTTCAATTTTCTATGCTGAAGTTTGGTTTATTAGTACATTGTATACTTTGAGAGGGTCCATTAGTATTTATTTGAAGCCACAGAAATTGACTTACAAATCTAAAGAGCTAATATTTTTTAAGTTTTTGTTTGACTATTCCTTTTGAGTTCTTCACAGAGAAAAGAACTTAGAATTACTTCATGAAGTTTGTATTTCTGAATGTTTCCTCAAAGACAAATAAGAAATAGTAGAAATAAGCAAAAACCCAGATGAGAAATTACTGAGGATAGAAGCAGAGTTCACAAAAAAGTAGCTTCATATAAGAATATTTCAATGCTTTTAAAGATTAGAATTAGGATCAAAAATTTAGATTGCAGGATACTCTGGATTGATATTGAGGCTGTCTTAAAGAAATATGAACCAATGGGAAAACACTCTTTACTTTGGATCAAGAGGCTTGTATTCAATGTTTTTGTTTTCCACTTTTTTGTTCTGTGACCCTAGACAAGGTAGTCACTTTTTCCAGATCTAGAAGTAGAGATAACACTGCATTACCTACCTCACATTGTCTTTTGAGAAAAGTTCTTTGTGTTATACAAGTACAAACTGTTAATAATAATTTATGCTAATAGAATTAAACCTTTGTTGGTCAAATTGTTTTTCGCCATCTTGATGATATATATATACATATGTGTGCCTATGTTTATATACACAGATACACACACACACACACATATATATGTATATATATATGTTTGGTGAGAGTGATTATACCACCAGTCTTATCAAATATATATACATTTTATTCACATTTTCATAATGTGAGCCTGGTTCTAATATCAGAAATACACTGGGAAAATGTATTACAAAATCACTGAGGAACTATGGAGACTAATTTCTAGTTCAATCACTGGAGAGTTATGTGACCTTGGACAAGCCACTTTTCAAAATAGACTTCTTAGAAGAGTTATAAAATTGTATATACACTTGTCATACTTCATACATTGTTCTGAAATACACAAAAAAATTATAAGGAGGAGGGACTTCTCTCTGGAATTAAGGTATCACCAAGTGTATCAACAAGGCCTATATATCCCAGTTTCTTACAATCCTAACTTAATGCAGTTTTCACCTTAGAAACTTTTATGAAAAAGATCTACCCTCAAGTTCTAGGTTATTTTCAGTAAGCAACTTAACTGACAATTATAGTCTAGCTGTTCTCATTAAGTAGCTCAGTGAACCAAGAGAAATATTTAGTGCTTTAGTGATGACATTATTTAACAAAAACACATATCCACTAGTTCACTTAGAAATTGAGTTACTATTTGATCTGTGTTCAATATTACATTTACCATAAATTCATTTAATTCCCTTGATTTGTCCATCCCCTCCAGCTATATCATACTATATCTCTCTTCTCTTTCTTGGCTAAACTCCTTAAAGAGAGAGACTACAATTGGCCCTTGCACTTTGTTTCTGCTCATTCTCTTCTTGATTCTCTGTACTCTGGCTTATGACTTCATCATTCAATTGGAACCGCTCTCTCCAAAGTTATCCATGATGTTGCAGGTGTAAAATCTAGTGATCTATTCCTAATGAGTTTCCTTTTTTTTAATCTATTTTCCTCAACATCCTCTTCTCTGTAGGTTTTTGTGACATTACTCTATCTTGGTGCTCCTATCTTTCTGACCATGCATTTATCTTCACAAACCTTTTTTCTGCTTAATCAACAAGGAATCCTCACTAACTGGAAAAATTTCCCAAGGATCTGATCTAGCCTGGTGATCTCATTTTTACCATGAATTCAATTATCATCTCTTGTTAATCATCATCTTTGACTATTCACTCTCTCTTGTGCATCAAATCCAATTATTTGGTGGGTCATGTTGACCCACCTTTGCAACATTCCTTGTATATGTCCCCTTGTGTCCTGTAACATTGCTGCTACCCTAAAGCAAGTGTTCATCATCATGCAGGCTCTGGACTACTGGACTACTGCAATAATCTGCTGACTGGTTTCCTTTCTCCATTCAATTCTATTCTCCAATCAGCTACCAAAAAGATCTTCCTAAAGTGCAGATCTTACCATTTTATTTCCTTATTAAATCTACTCTAATAGATTTTTTTAGGATCAAATATAAAACCTTCTGTTTGGCTTTTAAAGGCTTTCAAAATCTGACCCTTTTTAAACTCCATTTCCTGCCAGCATTTGCCACCCATCTGCACTCCTGGAATTTATTATCCTTCCAACATCCCATTCAGCTTCTTTTCATTTGTCTTAACCCCATTGATTGTGAGTTCATTGAGAGAACAGACTGCCATTTGCCTTTCTTTGCATACCCAGAATATTTACCTGGAATATAGTAGGCATTTAAAAATGCTTATAGACAGACTGACTTCGAAGTTTTATACCATAATCTCATCTGGCTTCCTTGAAGTTTCTTTCATATTGTCACTGGCTACCCTATATGTCTGGAATTCCCTCCTTCCTCACCTCAGCCTCCTGGTTCACTTGGCTTCCTTCAAACTCAGCTAAAGTCCTATTTCTATAAGAGTCTCTCTGAGATAATTTATCTTTTACATATCTGTTTGCATGTGTCTCCTCCATTAGATCAGGAGCTCTGAAAAAGGAGGAATTGTCCTTTATTTTGTATCTCCAGGGCTTACCAAAGTTGCCTGGCATAGAATAAGCACTTGGTAAGTGTTTGTTGACATGGCTTAATATGCATATAGTATGTTAGGCATTATGGCACCTTAAGATAAATAGCAAATTTACTTTTATTTATATTTTTTGGTGAGGCAATTAGAGTTAAGATACTTTTCCAAGGGTGTCACAGATAACTATATGTTAAGTGTCTGAGGCCAGTTTTGAAATCAGATCCTCCTAATTCCAGGGCCAGAACTTTATCTGCTCCCCCTCCTTTTTAAATTTTTAGTTTATTTTAAAAAACAAAATAGAAAAAAGAAAGACAGCAAAGGAAAACAAAACAAAACAGAACATTGTCATGTGCCCAGAAGGGGGAATTCAAAATATATATAACATTAAATTTCCTATTCAAGAAAGGATATATAATAGTAGAAGAAATTATATTCATAAGTGTCCATCTTTGCTTCTTTGTAAATTGTTCTTTTGGTATCTGCTGCACACTTTTTTTACTTTATTTTCCCCTTTTATCCCCCACACATTCCCCCAAGCAGGCTATAGTTAAAAACACACACATATTTATATCTACATACATGTACATATATACATGTACATGTGTGTATACACATATATGCATTTGTGTGTATGCATACATAATATATAATGCATATACATATATAATGTATGTATATATACACAAACATTCACACTCATCCACAAATACACCCAAACATATACAGAAACACACATATACATCTCCATATACTCAGACACATCAATATACGCATGCATTTATCTACATGTAAACATGCATCTAAAACAGGATTACGATGGCTGACATATAATCTCTTGATAGAATCTTTAAATTTGACTTTATCTAAGACCAATGATTACTAGCCATACTTTTTTAAAAAAAATAAATTTGACTCCTGATCCTTGCTGTAATATTTGTGTATATCTCTTATTTCCAATCCCTGCTAACTATTTTGCTTTACTTAATTTTTCTTGCTGTAACTTAACCTCCCCCAATCCATGGATCCCTCTCCTGTCCTCTTCCTGCCCCCTTTGCTTCCCCATCTGCCCATTCCGCCCCTCTTATTTTTTAATAGATATTGCAGGGTGCTACAACCTTCTTGGAATATATGTAATACTGTCTATTTAACCCATTCTTGGTGTGAGTAGGTCTTCAGAATTATGAGCTTTCCTTTCTCTTCTAATGTTTCTGCATCTATTCTTCCTCTGCACTTCATTTGTATAACTCTTTCTTTTGAGCTACCCAATTACTGATGTCAATCTTAAACATATTGTATACATTTCCATGTAAAGAAACATAAACAATTTGTTCATGTTAAGTTAATCTTGATGTTGGCTCTCATATGTTAAATTTTCTATTAAGTTCAGATATGGTTTAAAGCCCTGAAAATCTGCAAGTGCATTGAATGTCCATTTTCTTTCATTAAACATTATGGATAATTTTGCTGGATATATTTTTGGCCACAGGCGTAGTTCTTTTATTTCCCAGGATGTATGATTCAAGAACCTGCAGTCTTATTGCGACTGCTGCTAAGTCCTATATAATTCTACTTGTAGCTCCAACTCTTTTGAATTGCTTTTTCTTGTTTCTTGAAAAATTTCCTCCCTGATCTGGTGGTTCCAAAATTTGGCAATAATATTCCTATGTGTTTTCCTCAAAGGATCTCTTAAAGGTTGTGATTTTTTATTTATTTCTATTTCTATTTCTATTTCTCCTCATGTTCTATCAGTCCAGGACAATTTTTAAAATTGTTTCTTGCATTATTGTGTCAGAATTATTTTTGTCACAGATTTCAGATAGTCCAATTACACTTATATTTTCTCTTCTTGATTTGTTCTCCACATTCATTCCTGGGTTGTGCCTGGAGGACCCCTGTTCTGCCCCAAGTCTTCTGGATTTTTCACCAGTCTATGTTCACCCTGAGGCAAAAATTTGTTCTATTTGTGGGTTAAATCTGCAGAGCCTGAAATTTACCCACCTACTCTGCCATCTTCCCACAATCCTCTCCCTACATATTTTAGAGGTATAAGGAACTTTCTGATCATCTACTTTAGTGCACTCATTTACAGATAAGGAAACTGAGTCCCAGAGAGGATAAATAAATTTCTTGAGGTCATAAAGGATATAAGTGGCATTTTTTTGAATTCAAGTCTTCTTACTTTAGATTCTTAATTCTTTTCATTACATCACAGGTTTTGCATATCGGTAAAACACACAAGGAGGCATCACTTCCACCAAGAGGATTTCATATTATAGGACATAATCTTAATTCATTTATACATAAGAAAGTATACTAGAACTTCTCCAGAAACTTACTTCCAAGTTTTTTGAAGACATGAAGTATATTGATGCGTTTTTAGGTCAATCCTATAATTCATTACTGCAGAAAACTCCCATTGAGAAAATTACCCTTACTAATACAGACTGGCACCACTGTACAGTTTATAGTCTCAAGGATTTTCTGGGACACTAAAAGGGTCAGTGTCATGGGGAGTCACATAACCAATGCTGATCATCTGTGGAATTTGAACTGAGGTCTTCTCAAATCCAGGCTAGCTCTTAATATCCTAGACCATACTGCTAAACATGTATAGACATATATAAAGATGCAAATGTAGATGAATGTTGGCATTAATACAGATATAGATATAGAAAACTCTTAAGCAATGATCATTATATCCCCCAATTATCTTCAATGGACTATTATATCATTTACATTTATGCAATTTTCAGAGAATTATGAAGAGAAAATACTAGATAAAATATTCTTGATCTTGCCATATCCTGCATGGTTTCTGGAATCAAAATGCTTATTCTTTATAAATATTCCTATATCTTTTTTTCAATCAATCCATGTTTGTTAAACATGGGAAATAGCCAGAGAAAATGCCGGGGGTAAAGAAATGGAGTGCCTCATTTGTCGAAGAGCCAGGAGGTCAGGGACACTGAATCAAAGATTAGGTATCTCAGAAAAAGGTTTAAGTAGCCTAGGAAGTTCTAAAGAGGCTAGATCAATGTATCTATATACATATAAGTATACAAGTTAAATAGAATGATAAAACAAATTCAAGCCAATTTCATGGGGATACTGTGGAGAAGAGAAGAATCTGAAATGGCCTAATGAAAAAGTGCTGTTGGAACTGAGATTGGAAAAAAAAAAGTTAGGAATTCTCAGAAACAACAGTAAAACCCATGATTAGAGCCAAATGCTTAAACATGGCTCAATTTTGAGTAATGGTTGTATTCATGAACAAAGCCAAATGTAATTTATTTTAATCCAGATTTAGGAAGAAGCTTTCAACCCAACTATCTAATATAAGATAAAATAAGAGAATTTTAAGATGAGTATTTCATTGAGAATTTTCTTTGTCTCATTCAAAAGTTCATTCGTTCAAAGTAATAACTCTGTCAAGATTCCTATAGGCCTTCTTTACATTCCTTTCATTAGATATTGAACCTTAACTTTATTTGTCATCACTCCTAGAATATCAAAATGTGTGTGTGTTTGTACAAAATCTCATTTGATCATATTATATAAGAGAATTTCATCCATTCCATTCCATTGTATGAGGGAATTTCTTAGAGATAAAACTTCATTTTACTAATTTTTATGATAGTGAATTCTATAAAAATGTACATAAAAGATTACATTTTATATAATTGAAATATATTTAATTTTAATCTATAATGAAAATTGAGTTTTGAATATAACATAAATTTTCTTACAAATGTATTCATTAAATGTATACAAGTTAAGTAAATACTAGATGGAAGATAAGTGAGATCTCATGAATATGGAAATGTCATAATGCAGGGGAAAAAATTACCTCAATAGGAAAAAGCTAAACAATGGATTTCATGATGTTCAGAAACATTTTATTATGACATGTCATCTCTGCACATTTGAGGGTTTATGTCAACCAGATATTTTGGATTTGCTCAATCAGTGAAAAATATGTTCTTTCTCTCTCCATTGTAATGTCAATGGAATAACTTTGACCACCAAAGATTCAAGAGTTATACCCATGTAGCATGAGTTGTTTCAATGGGTAATTGATTCCTACTTGACCAGAAGTTAATTGGTTACTTGTCTAGGATATTTTATTAGGGATTACTATTCACGTACAGATGAGCCTTGATAGCTCCTTATATCTGAGATTTTGTTATTCTGTAGGCTAGACAAACTCTAAAATAAAAGTGAAGGATAAACTGACGGTCATCCAAGAGCTACATTAGTATGCACAGAATAATTTTTTTTAAAAGAAGGCCATCAGCTTACTTGGCACTTTCTATACAGGGGATTTATGGAAAGGAATGGACAAGAATAACAAAGGTAAAATGGTTTCAATAAGCACCACTGGAGGGAGGGCTCACAGACGATAAGAAAATAATATTATATTAAGGTCCCAGTAGATTTATTTAGTGCTTGACTATTGCCATCTATTTTCATAAAAGACTTGATTAATTCAAATCACAAGGTACTAGAGGGCAGGTCTCATGACTATATAAAATTTAATTTGTACTTTGTTAGGTAGCAAACTCAGTGAAATATTTAATAAAAGTTTTAAATGATCAGAGATAGAAAACAGATTATTATTCTCTGTTGCTATTCTTTTCTTCAACTTATTTTATATACTTGATGTTACCTTTTACATTATCACATAAAACTGAAATATACACCCCATACCAAAAGAAGGTCAAAATGGGTGCATGGCATGGGTATAAATGGCCATGTAAGTAAATTAGGAGATCTTTGGAGAAGGAAGAAACTAATGACTAAAGAAGAATTAGAGAACATTATGAAAGGCAAAATGAACAACTTCGATTACATTAATTTAAAAAGGTTTTGCATAAATAAAACAAACAGAAACAAGATTAAAAGGGAAGTACAAAGCTGGGGAAAAATTTACAGCCAATGTTTCTGATAAAGGTCTCATTTCTAAAATATATAAAGAACCGTGTTAAATTTTTAAGAATACAAGTCATTCCCCAATTAGTAAATACTCAAAGGATATGAACAGACAATTTTCAGATGATGAAGTTAAATCCCTCTATAGTCATATGAAAAAAATGCTCTACATCACTATTGATTAGAGAAATGCAAATTAAAACAACTCTGAGCTACCACCTCACACCTCTCAGATTGACTGAGAGGACAAGAAAAGAAAATTATAAATGTTAGAGGGAATGTGGGAAAACCAGGGCACTAATGAATGGTTGGTGAAATTGTTAAATGACCCAACAATTAAAGTATGCCCAAAGGGCTATAAAACTGTGCATACTCTTTAACCCTAGAGGTGCCATTATGGCATCTGTATCCCAAGGAAATCATAAGGAGGGAAAAGAACTCCCATGTGCAAAAATGTTTGCAACAGCTATTTTTGTGCTAGCAAAGAATTGTAAAAGGAGTGGATACCCATCAATTGGGGAATGGCTGAACAAGTTGTGGTATCTGAAGGTAATAGAGTATAATTGTTCTATAAAAAATGATGAACAAACTGATTTTAGAAAGACCTGGAAAGATTTTATACGAACTGATGATTACTATCAAGAGGAACCAAGGAAACAAAAAGAACCAGGAATACATTGTATGCAATAACAGCAAGAAAGAGTGATGATCAATTATGAAAGCCTTGGTACTTCTCAGGGATTCAGTGAGCAATCCTAATAGATTGTGGATGGCAAATGCCATCTGCATCCAGAAAAAAGAACTTTCAAGATTGAATGTAAATGAACACATTTATGGGTTTTTTTCTTCTCCCATGTTTTTCCCCTTTTGTTCTGATTTTTCTCTTCCACCATGCTTCACAAAGCAATGTGTATTAAAAATAAATAAATAATAATTGAAATAGACAGGAATTCTAATGCAGAAAAAAAAATATTATAAAATAAATTTCCCAAAGTTGAAGAAAATTATATAACATACTTGAGGATATGTATTGGGTTTGCTTCAATGAGAAATTTATTTAATGAATAAAGTAAAAGAGAAAAAAAATTTAAACATCTTCAATTGATATTTCTAAGCTATACATTGTTTGGGAAAAAAGTTAGTAGCATAAACAAACATACTAGAAGGAAGAAATAGAGAAAAATAAAAACTGAAATTCAGCAAGGAATACCAGGAAGATGCATCCAATGGAGTTCGGAACTTTAACGCAAGCAAACAGGAACCACAGATTTTTTTAAAAGGTTTTTATTGTTATTTTCTTTTTCTTGAACCACCATAGTTATCCTAAATATTCTTATATACTTCCCTCTGCTTTTCATAGAGCAGATGATAAATCATATTTTTAGCGAGAGAAAAACTCTCTCTATAAAGATTGAAAAAGTTTGAAAACATGTGCAATGAGTGAAACCTGTGGACCTCCCACCTTCCAAAGGGGTGGGTTAAAGATCCTGTCATACCTCTTCATTCAAGTCCTGCTTAATCTTTATCATTTTGTCAATATACTTTTGATTTTAATTTATATTGTTTTAGTTTCTGTGTGTATTGTCTTTTTAGCTTTGCTCACTCCACTTTGTCTCAATTCTTTTTTTATCTGTTTTTTATTTCTCATAAAATCAATAGCTTCCATTTGCTCAATTCTAATTTTTAAGGAATTATTTTCTTTGGTGAACTTTTGTCCCTCCTTTCCATTTTGGTCTATTTTGCTTTTAGGGCATTCTTCTCATTAGCTTTTTGTATTTCTTTTTCCCTCATTTTTGTTTCTCTTCCCAATTTTTCCTCCACCTCTCTTACTTGATTTTCAAAAATCTCTTTTCAACTTTGTCCATGATCCAAGACCAATTTTTATTTTCCTTTGGATATAGGAGTTTTGACTTTGTTATCTTCTGAGTGTGTATTTTGATCTTGTCCCCATAGTCAGAATCTTTTTCTGTTGTTTGCTCATTTTCCCAGTCTATTACTCAGCTTTTAATTCTTTGTTAAAGTAGGACTCTGTTTCCATGATGGAGGATGCAATGTTACAAGCTTTAGGAGTTTCATATAATTGGTGGTTGTTGTTTGTTGTTGTTGTTGTTGTTTTGTTTTTTGTTTTTGTTTTTGTTTTTTTGTGGGGTTTTTTTTTTTGAGATCTTTCTAGGGATCTGTGCTGTGAGCCAGCACTGCTACCCAGATCCGACTATGAGCAAAGCAAGAGTCCTGCTTTAGTGCCAGCAATGAGGCCCCTTGCAATCTCTCTCTGATCAGCCATTCAGCCCACCACCACATAGCTCCAAAAGCTGCTCTTGTTACTGCCACCACTATTGATTCAGTGGCTTCCAAAGCCAACTCCTAGTTTGGTAGGGCTTCCCTCATACCCTAGCGGGACAAACCTCCCCTATAGACCTACCAAGTTTTCCTTGGCCACTGTAGGATAAAAGGTCTGGAGATTACTGCCACTATCTCTGATTCAGAGGCTCAAAAGCCTGCTCCTAGTTTGCTGGGGCCTGGGCTTTGTTGGTATGGCCTGCATCAAAATTGAGCTCCAAGACCACCATGAAGCTACAGACCATTTCTGCCAAACTTCCAAGAAATTTTCAGCTGGAAAATTGTTCCACTTTCTATTTTTGTATGTGATCCTATAAAATTTCCTTAGAGCCATGTTTAAAAGTATTTGGAGGGCTTTGAAGGATAGCTCAAGCAAGTGCCTACCTTTATTCCATCATCTGGGTTCTGCCTCCTTCTTCTCTGCCCCAATTCATATAGCTCTTTTCATGTTTCTTTGTATTCATTATTTTTTACAGCACAGTAACATTCCATTATTCATGTACCATTCCCCAACTGCAAGACATCTACTTTCTTTCCAATTCTTAGCTATAACAAAAAGTAGTGCAATAAACATTTTGGAGTATACAAGGAAATCCTTCCTACTGGTGGCTTCCTGAAGGTATAAGCCTAGTAATGAAGTCTCTTGTTCAAAAGTTATGAATATTTTAGTCACTTTATTTGCATAATTCAAAATTGCTTTCCAAAATGACTATCATTTTGCAGCTCATATTAATGTGCCTATCCTTTCACAATCCTTCTAACATTAACTGTTGTGATTTTTTTTTGGCTGCCATTTTTGACTGAGAGAAATGATTATTAAATAACTAATTGTCAATATCAGGGAAATCCATGATTTTTTGCTTTCCTATTTCCTCATTCTCTAAATCAAATCAGCCTGAAGAATAGGGCAGATGAGGAGATTGAGATTTCTCCCCACTCTTGTTCAGAGTGACTCAAATGGGAAAACTTAGTTCTGATTAAAGACTAAAAAAAATCTAATGTAGGTGAATGCTGGCCCATTGTATTCTAATCAGGATTGGGTGGAGTGCAGTCTGAGAGCAATAGTGACATAATCAAAAATCACATTGTCCCAGGCCTTCATTAGAATAGGCCCTCCTCTTATTACAAAATTCATTCTCTCATTCAATCAGAGTTGACTGCTGTAAGGAACAGCCATTCTTCCAATATTATAGAACTATCAAGAGGCCGGCATAGAGGTCTTTGGTTTACTAGTGAAGGCAAAATTATTATCCTCTTTTATTTACTAGCCACAATTGATAAAATTATTAATTATATACAAATTATCTCAGTTATTATATGTATCATATGAAAATGTATAGGTTGCAAAGATGAAACCTTCTCTTGATTATGATTTGTCTTTCTCTTATTAGTAGTAATTGAGAGTATTCTTCCATATAGTTATGAATATATATAGAATCACAGAATTAATATACTTTTCTTTTTCTAATTTCTCTGAAGATCTGGAAGAGAATTTAGAAACTGGCTGTTTGAAATCCCTGATTTTGCAGATGAAAAAAACATGGACAAGTGACACGTCTTAATCAAGGGAATATTTCTACTTAGTATTAAAATGAGGAATAAAAACATGTATTCCAAAGTATTTTGAATTCATCTTTGCATTGTGGCTAGTGATCTGGCCTTGAAATCAAAAATATCAAGATTCCAACCCTACCTCCAAAATGTTTTATCTATGGAACCTTAAGTTAGCCACAATCTTCCTATTTGAGGCAATATTCTAAGGTTCTAAGTTAAGGAGAAGATTCTGATCTGCATTGATAAAGGGGGTCTCCTTTTATATTTTGCCTTTGTCTTCCAGATCTTATGGATTTTCTTTTATGATATCTTAATATATATTAACCATTTTTCTTTGGTCAAAGGAATTCTTAAATTATCTCTGCTCAATCTGTTTACTAGGATAGTGGTTTCTGATAATATTTTACAAGTTTGATTTTTTTTAACATTTTAGCATTATTCTAATATTTCTAATGTCATGGAATTAATAAGTTTTATTTGCCCCATTCTAATTTTCAGGAAGTACTCTACTCAAGTAAGAATTTTCACCTTTTGTTCTAAGGTATTTTCCTTCCTTTGATTTTTTTCCCCCTTAAAATTGTAATTATATATGTATGTATACATATATTATTTCATTTCATTTCTTTCTCCATTTTTGAAGTCTTTATGATCAAGCTAGTCTTTCTCTGTGGCTTTATTTGTATTTGTTAACATGTATTCAGTGTTCTGAATTTATTTCTTAGCCATCTCAACCCTTAATTGTATTCATTATATTCAGAATATTCTTTTATTTTTTATTTTTTTATTTTATTTTATTTATTTATTCCTTGCTCCAATTTCAGTTCCTGAACTAAGACATTATGCCAGGAGAATTTTCTGAAACCCACACATTCCTGAATGGGTAGGGCAGGCCCTATTTGGTCTTAGGAAGCAAGATAGTACAATGACTCCAGGTATTCTAGAGTCAGGAAGACCTGAGTTAAATCCTGCTTTCAGATCCTTACTAGTTGTAAATCACTTAATCTATATTTGCCTCAGTTTTATCAATTGTAATATAGGGATATCGATAGCATCTATCTTTCAGTGTTGCTATAAAGATTCAATGAGATAATATTTGCAAAGTGCTTAGCACAGTGTACTACATAATGTTAATAGTGAGGTGTTTATTATTGCTCCTCATATAGACTGGATGCTACTTCTGCTGTAGTTTTTGATTGGGAAGTTGGTGACAGATCCAATTTCTCCCATAATCCCTGACTTCTATCTCTATCTTCTAGTGGCCCACTTTGAATCCTGGTTCAGTTTCATATATGATTACTTACACTATTCAGACCTCCATGTTTTACTTTGACTCGAATTTAACATAATCATATGTAAAACCCTAGAAAATAGTGAAAATGTTACCTCTTTTTTGCCAAAAACTTTTTTTCATGGAATTGTAAATAATAAATTAAAGTTTCATAGCATACTAAAACCAATATTAGTAAAAGATTTGAAAATTAAAACAAGTATAAACTAATGAAAGAATAGGAAAAAATATATATGTTTGAGAGACTGTGGGAAGACCAGCACATAAATGAACTTTTGTTGAGTTTATCAATATATATCTTTGTGTACAAGTACATATTCATACATATAACCATATGAATTTAAGGTAAAAACTTTCATATTCAGTCTGCCTATTTTAAGTTAATTATAGTATATGGTACAAAATGTTAGTTTAATTCTTATTTTCACCAACTGTTTTCCTGCTTTTCCAGCAATTCAGATGAAAGGAAGATGTCTTTTCTACAAGTGATTAGGAAATTGAACTCAATTGATTAAGATTATTCCTATCTTATCAAACTGTGCATACCCTTTGACCCAGCAGCATTTCTATTGGGCTTATATCCCAAAGAAATCATAAAGGAAGGAAAAGGCCCCACATGTGCAAGAATGTTTGTGGCAGCCCTTTTTGTAGTGGCTAGAAACTGGAAATTGAATAGATGCCCTTCAATTGGAGAATGGCTGAATAAATTATGGTATATGAATATTATGGAATATTATTGTTCTGTAAGAAATGACCAGCAAGATGATTTCAGAGAGGCCTGGAGAGACTTACATGAACTGATGCTGAGTGAAATGAGCAGAACCAGGAGATCATTATACACGGCAACAACAGTACTATATGACGATCAATTCTGATGGACATGGCTCTCTTCAACAATGAAATGTTTCAAACCACCTCTAATTGTTCACTGAAGAAAGCCATATACACCCAGAGAGAAGGATGTGAAATGTGGACCACAACATAACATTCTCATACTCCTTGATTGATGTTTGCTTACATTGTGTTTCCTTTATCTGATATATCGTTTGTGTAGATAAGATTTTTCTTGTACAGCAATGATAAGTTTGGAAATATGTATACATATATTCGATTTGCCAATATTTTAACATAATTAACATGCAGTGGATATCCTGCCATCTAGGGGAGGGGTGGGGAGTTGGGGAGAAAAATTTGTAACGGAAAGCTATGTAAGGGTTATTGTTGAAGAATTACCCACACATATGTTATGCAAATAAAATTTAAAAAAAAAGATTATTCCTATCTAATAAATTTTTCTGATTTGCTCTCCTATTTTTTTCAAACAGTATCCCATAGTTTTGTTGATTGCTACTTTATGAAAATAATCAAGTCTAGAAGGGCTTCTATTTCTCCTTTATTCAATTTTTTCTCAAAATTTTCCTTAGGATCCTATATTTTTTATTCCTCAGAATGAATTTTGTTATTGTTTGTCTCACTCCGTAAAGTTGTCTCTTGGTAGTTTGATTGAAATAGCACTAAATCTGTAATTTAGGGAGTGTCATTTTTATTATAGTTCTGAAGACCAATAATTAGTATTACATCTCTATCCAATTATTTGTCTTTTTTAAAAATTTCTTTAGAGCCTGTTTTGTAATTGCATTTATACATCTGAAGTATGGTATGGTAGGTTGATTTCTGGATATTTTATTATTATTATTAATATAATTTTCATTCTATTATTCCCTCCTGGATTTTGTCATTGCTATATGAAAATACTATTGATTTTAGTGTATTTATTTGTATCCTGCCATTTTACTATCTATTAATCATTTCAATTAATTTTTTTCCTGATTCTATGGGCTTTTGTAAATAAACTATAAATTATAGTGGTATTTTGCCTCTTTTTTGTAAGAAGGAAAAAATGTAAAGAAATTGTAAAATATAAGTGACTTTTAAAACACATTAAATGATGTTAATACAATTAACACAAAATAGAGAAATGCAAATTAATACAAATATTAACCAATAAAATAATGGAAAATATAAAATTTAGAGGAATTCTGAGAAAACTGCCATATGAATATACTTTTTTAGATGGTTATGAATTGCTCCAATAGTTTTAGATATCACTTCAGAATTATAAAAGAGGCTAAATTGTCTTAACTTCTAATTTATTTGTAACACTATTAGTTAAGAAGAGAAGATACAGAGAAAAAGAAAAAGAGACAGGCAGAGATGACAAGGAGAGATTAAATATAGATATAAATATATGTATATATGTGTATATATACATATATTTATAACAGCATTGAATGTGGTAGCAAAGAACTAAAAAAAAGTATGCACTGCCCAATAGAGGAAAATTGATAATTTTACTTTGTAATGTAATCAATTATTATTGTGCAAAAAGAAATGATAAATAAGAGGAATTCAAAGAAACATGGGAAAATTTGTATAAATTTATTCAAGATGAAATAATCAGAACCAAAATACAAATATGCATAATAATTACAACAATATAAATTTAAAAGAATCACTAAATGAACACCCAATTCTAAGTAAATCCCAAATCCCCCAAAGAGTATTCTCCCAGAAAACAAGGTATAAAATATATCTCCTTAGAAGAGAGGAAGGGAATTTTTAGGGCGGAACTTTGCATGCATTTTCGGAGCTTTTTGCTTAGGTGTTCCTATTTATTATTATGATGGAGGGGAGAAGAAAGGGGAAAGTTATTTTCCCCTTCTATAAATATGATATAGAAACAAAAGATATCATTTTTAAAGTTTAAACAACAGTTTAATCGATGAATAAATTATTAATAGTTCATATAGCATCAATTTTTACATATTGTGATTTGAGTATGCTTATTTCAAGCTAATTGGGGACATGGTTAAATTGTCTTAAATTAACAAGTAGGTTTCTTAAATAGATAAATTTAACAAGTCTATTGAGACATGTCTGTTTATACTTCTTAGCCAAACATATCTCTGATTCTATCTCTTTGTATCTTTTTCCCATTCTTTTTCTCTCTTTTGTTTTTCTACAGTCTTCCTCAATTTTTTAAATTCAGTTTTTTAAACACCATACTCCATTAAAGGTTTCTTCCAATGCCTTGTCATGATATGGATGAGACCTGGGCTTCTAGAAGGCAATTCTTCCTGACTGTAAGCTCTGGTAGTCCTGACAAATTTGTTGTCTGAGGATTAGTCTAGCTTTCCTAACAGTATCATTGCCAGAGGATTGACTACCAGGTGATGATTTTTTTTTCAGCACCTCATTAAGCCATCTATTAAGGCATGGAGAAGTTGTGATATGCATTCATAGAGAAAATATTCATGTGTATAAAATTATAGATCCTTGAAATATTGAAGTGTTAAAGTAAGAAACTGTACAAACCTGACACATTTTTAAATATAGCACACCCAAAAAATGCATTTCATTAATCCAGTCAATTAACTACAGATTCTAAGATGAAATCTGCATCCTTCAGCCATATAAAATAACACAGCTAATTTACATCCAACTTTTCCATCATGATGACATTAGTAGAAAATCTAGTTTGCAAGTATACTATAACTCAGAATTTATAACTCACCTTTAAGAGTCCTGCAATGAGATGATTTGTGTTCTTGTCAACCAATATATAAAATAATCATTGCAGAAACAACTCATCTATACAAAATGGACTGGTCCTGACTGCCAAACATATTAAAATCATAGACTCATTGAATTTTTAGAAGCTGAAGGGATCTTAGAGAGTATCTATTTCAAACTTCTCACTTTAAAGATGAGACTTCAGAGGCCCTGAGAAGTGGTGACTTTGCCCAAGATTACAGATACCAAGGTGATATAGATGCCCAAGATGACATAGCAGCCAGGGATAGAAACCTTTTTGTATGGTGTGCCTTTATTGGTTAAGAGACCAAGATAAATATCCTTGTTATTTTTCAAGTTCACAATGAAAGGGTTTGGGCTTTCTATTTCATTTTAACATGCTATCCTTTTGATTAATAAAATGCAATTAGTAAATAATTACCATACTGTCTCCAGTTCGCAGAAGGTGGTAAATGCTGCCACAGCACCAGGTTGTTTAAGTGATTTAGATAAGATGGTAAGGCATGAAAACCCTTCTGATTATACCAGACCTAAAAAAGAGATAAATTTCAATAAACTTTATATTATAAATTCATAATAGTAGCCTTAGGTGGTAGAAAATACATAACTGGAGTAAAGGCATCCAGATTCAAACCCAGTTCCAAAACTTACTAGGTGTGAGATTTAAAAATCATATGATATCCCTGACCTTCTGTTTACTTATTTTTAAAATGGAGATGGTAATAATTGTGACACCTTGTCATAAGTTAAAATATAGAAATAACATTTTATAAACCTAAAAGTCATTTTGTAATACTTATTAGAACTGGACAGCACATGATAATATAATCTAAAGCTGACATCTAATTCAATAAATGTAGGAGTTTTTTACAGGATATTCCAAAGTGTGAGTTATTAAATGATGCTAAGGACTTGAACCTGGAAATTCTGCCTACAGACAGTGTTCCTTCCATTCCATACAGCCTCCTTCAAATAGTCACATAGATTTTAGAGTTCCAGTCCCTGAGCCCTGACAAGAAGCAATAGATTCCAGCAAACTTTCTTCTTCTTTTAGACAAAATTTATAGCTAAAAATAGATATTTCCCAGAGATGACTAAATGTAGCCCTATAATTAGATTCTCAAAGTGAATATGAATTCCAAGCATTTTTATTTTCCATTTTTATGCAAATAAAAATTGACTGACAGATTAATAGTGCATGAGAGCATCAGAAAAAAGTCCAAAATAAATAAATATTTCACATTGGCATTGATTTTTAAAATAAACACTTGCAGAAAGTGGCAAAGGGAATAACATGCCACTATTACATGTGAAAATAATGAAGGAAATTTTGCTAGTCTGAAAGGATTCCAAGAAAAGGTTTAAAAGTTGAATAATAATATTAAAGAGAAATATTCATTTAATTGGCTGTCTAAAATGAGGTAAAGAGTAAAAAAGAATGCTTCAGCCTGCAAGTTTTTAAGTGTTTTTAAGAAGTCAATTTACTCGTCTCAGCTGTAACTTAGTTGATGAAAAATTTTATTTCTCCAGCTGACTTTTGTTCCTCTAAGCCTAATAATCCAGTTTGACAGAATTTTGAATTGCCAGATTCCTGTACATAGAAATATGTTTTCCATATATACTTGGACCTCATAATTCAGAAACCCCTTTACATCTGCCAACATGCAAAGATCCACAAACATTCAAAATCAAACTTTTGTACAGTTTCCTTCTGACCTCTGTCTCTTTGAAAACTGAGTTCTTTCAAGACTTATTTCATGACATCTCTTATATGAAGTTTTTTTTATTTGCTTTGTGCTCTTTTCTTTATTCTCAAATTAAGATTTATAATATATTAATTTATCTGCATGTATGCATGCATGTGTACATATATGTATACCCATATGTCTATGACAGTGCCTTGCATATAGTATATGTTGAATAAATGTTTGTGGGATAAAAGAGGACTGAACTGGAATCCAAATTGGAAGTCAGTCCATTGTGAGAACCAAGGAGGTGGTAATAATGCTTGTGAACACAAGAAGCAAGATGAAGATCATCTTGGATATGACCAAATAATTCCCAGAAGACATAAATAGTATCTAAGTTGGATTAGTGCTCTTCAACAAAATCAAAATGCCATTCATGAAAGGAGATAAGCAGTGGCTCAAAGGAAGTCTACCTCTATGTGATGATATGACTCAGAAAAGTAAATTCACTGTCTCTTCAGGAAATTTGACAAATTTTTCTTATTTTAGTACTAATAATTGATCATATAGCTTCTTCCAACCACTTCAAATACTCTAATAAATTTTACTACAACCAAAAATTAATAGACTGAAGAATGATACATTCTATATTCTGATGAGGAGATAGGTACAAAGCCAAGAAGTTAAATATTTTAATATTTTATGTAAGGTGTATGTATACTTTTTCAGGGCAGATGAGACATTGAATAGTGGACTCATACAGTCAATACCTGAATGAAATAACTTTAGGAGCCTGGGTGGAAGATTTCCTATAGTATAATGAATCATACACTCAGGGTATTCATATGCAAATTTTCATTTTTCCTTTCAAAAAGGCTATGTAAATTGTACATTCTATGTCTGGTGAACAGGCCCTAAAGGTTGAAATAAAAGACTGGTCATTAATTACTAAAAGGTTAATGCAATAATTTGACATGACATCAGCCAAAAGCAGCTTCCAGGAGGTATTTCAGATAATACACTGCCCTTTCTGAGTATAATGTAACATTGTGAGGGTGTTCTGCTATGAAGGGAAGCACTTTCTCACTGATCATGCAGCTATAATTTATTCCTTTACTCATAGCTGAGAAAGGACATGCCAAGTAACACTAGAAATACTGACAAAAGCCAGTACACAAACATGTCAACACAAAAGACTAATCTAATCAAAGACAAAAAGGAGCAGGTGTCAGAGAAATAAATAAATCATATAACACTCTCATCAGACATCCAATAATGTAATCAAGGGCTTCATGTGAGTTGTATAAGGGATAGGTAAAATAGGAAGAGGGGGAGAGTGATTTCTAAAATAAAAACATTGTTATGTACTTTGAATAGAAAGGTGAAATAGAAAACTAGTTTTATATCTCAGAAATTAAAATCTAAATGCAAAAATATCTTGGTATAAAAAAATTAAAATAGCTTCTCTCTAAGAAGCTACACTACTAGAAGGATTATCCAAATTGATGAGGTCAGATCCATTGAGCTTTATTATGGTTTCTGTTCTCTATCAGCCCAGAATTATGATTTCACCAATGTGAGGAACTCCTGCACCTGTTTTTACTGCATCTATATCACTCAGTCTAGATAGTCATTGTTCTCCTAGTTTGTGTTGCCTTCCAGCATGTCCAGCATGTTGATCTTCCTTTCTCAAAAAATTCTGGATCACAATCTTTGTCTCAAACCTCAGAATAAACATCTATTTATCTGCTCTTGAAGTCCCTGGTCTCTAAGTTTATCAATCTCTTCAAATCTATCATTTGCCTCCAGTCAGAAAACATTTATTAATTACTATTTAAAAGCTACTATGTGCTTAACACTATGGTGAAAACTTAGGATATAAAAAAGGCAAAAGACAGCCCTTACCATCAAAGCTTACAGGTTTAAAATATAATAGAAGAGTCAATAGGTAAATACTTATCTACAATCAAGATACATGCAGGACAACAAAGGAAAGAGAAAATAAACATTTATATAATGCCAACTATTGCCAGGCACTGTGCTAAGTACTTCACAAATATTTTGTTTGATCCTCACCTCACAATAACTATGGCAATTTATTATCCCTATTTTGCAGTTGAAGAAGAACTGAAGCAATCAGAGATTAAATAACTTGCTTAGGGTCAACTCAGCTAATAAGTGTCAGAGGTACAGTTTGAACTCATCTTTTTGACTTTAGGTTCAATGTTATGCTATCTAGGATAAATTAGAAGTTGTCAACAAAGAGAAAGCAGTATCATTAAGAAGGTCAAAGAGTCTACCTACAGAGAATAGGACTTTAGCTGAGTTCTGAAGGAAGCCAAAAAGTGAAAATGATGAGAGAATAACAGACATGGGGGACAGCAAGAATGGTCATATTTTAATTGTGATAATCATCACCCATCATAATCATTTGCCAATGGATGCTCTGAACACTAGCAAGAACAATTTCCCACAGAATGGAGCTTGGGATCTGCTCCTAACTTGACCCAGTTGCCACCCTGACACCTGCCAACAGGCACTGAAAGAATAGCAGGAACAGGGATTCTTATTACCTAGCTCTCAACTATATGTGTCAAAACCCACATCTCTATTTCCTCCTGAGGGAAAACCTTATTCCACATCACACTCTGTACTCACAGTCTCCTTCTCAAAAGTCATGATACAAAGGCACTCTGCCCTACTATTATTCCCCAAATTCCAAAAGGTTTTACTGTCTGCCGAGAAATCCATCATACATAGTTTCCATTAATTTATGAGGTTTATGAAAAGGAATCTCTCTAACTTTTCTATTTGTATTTCCAGAGTGTAACACAGTGCTTATTAGGTGTTTTAACCTTCCATTCCATACTGCAAACAAAGATGTTCAGGTCTTCCAAACACTTTAAAAAATTAACTTTGACTTTGCTGCAAATTTTTGTCTTATATCTTCTCTTCTCTTCACAACCAAATACCTTGAAAAAGTTAGCTATACTAAGTCTCTTCACTTCATCATCCATTTGCTTTCAAACCAATTATAATATGGTGTCCAAATTCTTCACAAATTGCTCTCTCCACCCAATGACATCTTAGTTGGCAAATTTAATAATTTTTTCCAACCTCTTCTCCTAACTAACCTTTCCTTGGCTTTCAACCCTTACCACTTGCATCCTCTGCCTGTATACATTCACCTTACTTTTGACATTATTCTTCTTTTATTCTTCTTACATTTGACTTCTTTGACATTATTCTTCCCTCATTCTTTCCCCCTACTTAGTTTAACCATCTCTCAGTCTTACACCATAACATTTATATCCTATCTGATAATTTAGGGATTTTTCAGTTTTATTGTGAGTCCTTTAATTTTTTTCTATACTTCCTTTTTTAAGTGATTTCATGTCCTCCCATGGAGTCAATGACTATTTTATATAGATGCCAACCAAAAAACATTTTAATGCAAATTTCTCTTTTGAACTCCTGTATTGCTTACTGCCTCCTTCTTTATCTACCCATGAAGTGTTTCACTGAAATAAACTAACAGCCCTATTCAGAATTTATTCACACACACACACACAATCATGCATGCATGTACCTTTTTTCCACATCTGTGGAAAGCATTATCATCATCTTCTGTCATTCATGTTAAAACCTCAACATCTTCTCATTATCCACTTTCATTCCTCAAATCCATTTTACGTATTTCTAAGTCATCAATCTTACAAACATAATATTTGAATGCATCACTTTTTCTCCAATCACATAGCCATCTCTTCAGTTAGATCATCATTGCTTCTCACTTGGATGACTTGAATAACCTCCTTCCATTTTTAGTTTGTCCACCTCTTCTATTTACCCTCTATCTAGCATCCTTAGTAGCTTACTTACCAGCATGAGTAATATTAATAAGTCATAAATCTAACTATATCATTTCTCTGTTCAAAAATCTTTAGTAGCTCTAGAGTATCTTTAGGATAAAATATAAGTTTTTCTAATACCATAATTTCAATTTATCTTCTTTAACCCTATTAAAGTTAATCTCTTCCCTCTCACAGTGAATAAACCATCTTCATTCATGACTTACATATCATTGTTCTTGTTGTTCTACCATGAATCCTTCCTTGACTATTCATTCCAACCCTCATTGACTTATCTCTCTTTTGATCTACTCCATTAACTATAATTTGTACAACTAGCAGCAGCAACTCATTTCTGAAGATTATTTCCTTAAAACCTCAAGTTTCTAAAAAAAACCTGAGAAATAAATAAAATAAGGGGTTTCTAAGCAGAAGAAGCCTGCTTATAAGTCTATCAACTAAAACTAAAGTACTTTATTATTAGAATTTTAAATGTTTATGCCAATCCATCAATCAACATTAGGCAAGTGTCAATTTTATGCCAGATATTGTGTTTTGTTCTATAGAAGTAAAGATCAAAAAATTTAAACTCAAAGATCAGAAAAAGTATAATGTAAAAGCCAGTGTTTACATATATAAGAAAATAAAAGTCTTATGAGGGTGAGGAAGAAGTTCATTCCTAGATGAGAGAATAATCAGTGCAAAGGAAGGAGATAAAGAAATGGAGCACCATGTATGAAGAACTTAAAGAAGGTCAGTTCGGTAGGATTTTAGAATGCAAAAAGGACAGTAATAAGAAGCCCTCAAGTTTGTTTCTTCTAAACTCCCGTAGTATTATGATAATAAATCACATGTAAGGTTTACAAAGTACTTTATGGCACTCTATGAGTTAGGTAAGGCAAGTTCTTTTGGGATTTTTTCCCATTTTATATATAAGGAAATTGAAACAAAAATTTAGTCTAGAATTATGTTAATAATAATAGTAATGAATACAATTGATATAATATACTCACATATATAGTGTATATATATATATGTTTATTTAATGGGTTATATATATGGGAATATATATACCAATTATTGCCATTACTATTATTATTAGCACAACATATATAGAGAGATATGTACACATATATTTGTATAGATAGATAGATGATTATAAATAAGCCTTTGCTTTCTGAAAACTGTTTTATCCACACTAATTCATTTGAACCCCCAATAACCTTATGAGATAGGAACAGGAGATATTATTATCTTGATTTTCTAGATGAGGAAACTGAGGCCCATAAATGTTAAATGACATGTTCATGATCAAACAAAAAGATTCAGAAGTTGAATTCATATCTTGACTCCAAAGCTAATGCATGTTCTATTGCACTGCAATGCTTTCCTACTTGAGTAAATATTCTCCATCCCCAAAGTTCAGTTCCACTTCACTTCCGTGAATTCTTCCCCAGTTATTCTGGTCATTCACTGGTGCTCCTTGTCTATTGAGCTGCCACAGAATTTATAGACTGTGCCAACCATTTTTATGTACTGAGAGTGAGTCCATTAACTCTTCTTTTAGACATAATTTTAACACATCTGGGTATCTGTCATTTCAGCCTACAATAGACTAGAAGCTGCAAATCAGGGAAGAGAGAAATAGGGTACCAGAGGCAGACACAACTGCAATGTAAATTCCTTGAATCCAAGGATCTTGTCTTATATTTTCACTGCAGTCTTACGATGTCTAGAACTGTGCTAAATGCAAAATAAGTCTTGAATAAAATATATGCTAATCAATTAACTCCTTCACTCACTGAGATAGATGCTCATAGGTTTTATGCATTAAATGTAATTTTTTCCGGATGGTTTTTACAAAAGAGAAAGGGTCAGTTCATGACTTGCTTCCTTCAGCAGGCATTTGCTGACTTGATATTCTACATTACACATCCTCCCCTGAGATTGGAATGCTAAAATCAAGGGAAGAATGCTCAAATGGAATTAAATAAAAGCCAAGGTAGGCAGGTTAGTCCAAGTTGTGCTTAAAATCCTAAGTGCTAAAATTTAGCTCACTATTTATATTTACTGAGAATCTAAAAAGTGATTGGTAGTATAAAAGCCTGAGAATATTGTCTGTGCCTTAGAAGATATTTTTTAAATATATTAGACAAGCATTCTTGGCACAGAAAAAAGCAATATAATGATAGGAGGCAGTATGCAAAATCTGTAGTCAATTGACTGGGATTTGGTCAATGGTTCTGTCCCTTAGTAATAGAGTGACCTTTTTATTTATTTATTTATTTTGATTTTTGCTGAGGCAATTGAGGTTGTGACTTGCCCAGAGTCACACACCTAGGGAATGTTAAGTGTCTGAGACCAGATTTGAACTCAGGTCCTCCTGACTTCAGGGCTGGTGCTCTATCCACTGTGCAACCTAGCTGCCCCTAGTGTGATCTTTTTAAAGTTTCATTTTTTAATCTGTAAAATTAAGATAATAAGACTCTTCTCACTTTTATGTGAGGATCAAGAGTGCATTCATTTTTGTATAAACACTCCATAAGGACTTATTTGGATAGGTCATCATGAAATGGAAATGACTGTGTTCTCAAAGACTATGTCAATGGAATGCAAATTGTAGAAGGATCTAACATGCTGGAAAAGATTTGATTATGCTCCTGACAACATATTATCTCTCTTTCCAAAGCTTAGCCTAAGTTCATCACCAGAAGTTGGACAGTATGTGATGAATTTTTTGGCCATGGTAATCCAATAAATAAACACAATTAGATTCAGAGCTAGATAGCCTTCTGCTTCTACAATGCCAACTGCAGCATGGTAAAAAAAAAAAAGAGGAATGGGAGGGATTTAATTTTTAGATCATCAATCATTACTATTCATTATTGGTATTCACTATTCACAATGTAAATTACTTATCCAATGACCACTTAGTGCCCATGCTAAGAGAGAAACCTAATTACAAAAAGTGTAGGATTCTTGTTTTGAATGAAACTGGAAGAAAGAGAAAAGATGCAGCAAAAAGGAAGGCTGTTCTATAGATTCTCATTAAAGAATATTTTGAAGCTGATTTTTCTGTATTCAAAGAGAACAGGAAATATGATTGCATTTGGTCATTTGAGATATATGCTTGTGATAAATATCTGTAAAAAGAAACTATGAAAATAATTGCGGCTTATATACCAACATCTGTTTTAGAGAATGAAGAGAAAAGAAAGCTATCCAAATTAAAATAATACATGTTTTAATATGTCATGGCTTTAGTTCAAAAATGAAGATGAAAATGTATCAAAAATATTTTGGAAACTAAAGATCCAAAGTAATGAATGAGATAGAATATAGATATGCAGATTATATAAAATCCTAATACCTATATATCAGGCATATTTTTTCATTGTGAAAACAATTGGAAGTCAGCAAACACAGCAAAGAGTGGATAATGCCATAAAAAAAGATTTTATTTTAACAGATAGAAATCATTTCTTGTGTGAAAGTACTTGCTGAATCAGATATTTATTTCAATTTCATTATCCACTCATTTGAGCAAAGATAAATATATATTCAAAGGTAAAAGAATAAAATTGTGGAAAAGAAACAATTAAAATAATTCCAACCCCACTTTTACTAAAAAGTATTCATAACAGAATTTGAAAAAGGGATGGAAGAAAATTAATTAAATTAATTTTAAAAATTTCAAAGATGGTGAAATTCTTTCAAACAGAAGGCAAACTCAGACTTTAAAAAAATAGACTAAAATAACTGAAAAAATACCTTTGTCAACAGAAATCATTTCTTTGCCAAAGACATATGCTATCAAAAGATAATATCAGTTTAGAATGAAAAGTTGGTTCTAAAAACTTATGGTGAAAGTAGGTTGATTATGAGCAGCATTGTCTCATGAAATAATAAAAAGTAGTTAATGAAAAATAGTTTAAGCAAAACTTGGTGGAAGATCTAAATGATCAATGTCATGGGTAGCTAGCTGGTGTAATGGATAGAATGCTGGCCCTGGAGTCAGGAGAACCTGAGTTCAAAACCAGCCTCAGACATTTAACACTTCCTATCTGTGTGGACAAGTCACTTAACTTCAATTGCTTCACAAAATAATAATAATAATAATCAATTATCCTAGGAACACTTAAAAATGAAAGTGGAATGAAGGCAATAAATATATTAAATGTGAAAAAGATTTATAACAATTTAATAGCAAACTATTTTTCACAAAGAACCTATTCAAATTCCAGCATTACAATCCTAAATTTGCTAGAGAAGAAAACTGATTGAAGAAAACTAACATGAGAAAATCATCTGTATTAGACCAATTATGAAGGAAGAGGACCACAATGAAGGTAACACAATTGTGAAGATATGAAAGATTGATTTGCAAAGTCCTAAAAGAAAATCTCAAGTAATTGATCAATAAACATTTATTAAGTGCCTATTATGTACCAGGCACTATACTAAGAGTTGAAGATACCAAAAAAAAAAAAAAAAGCAAAAGATGATCCCTGGCTTCAAAAAGCTTATTATCTAATTGAGGGGACAACATACAAACAAATATAAATGAAGTGAACTATATACAGGATAATAGGAAATAATTAAAAGAGGAAAGCACTAAAATTCAAAGGGATTGTGGGAGGTTTCCTGTAGGAAATTTTAGTTAGGACTTAAAAGAATCCAGGGAGATCATTAGTCAGAGCAGAGAAGGCAGAGCATTCCAGGAATGGAGGACAATCAGAGAAAATGCCTGGAGCTGAAAGATGAAGTATCTTATTCCTGGAATAGCCAAGAAGCCAATAGCACTAGATCAAAGAGTACATGCTGAGGAGTAAGGTCTAAAAATGACAAAAGGTAGGAGAGGTCTTGATTATGAAGGGTTTTGAATGCCAAATAAATTTGGTTTTGGAGGCAATAGAGAGCCACTGAAAGTTTATTGAAGAGGAAGAATGAAATGATCAGATTTACGTATTAGAGAAAATACTTTGTGTCTATTGGATTGCAGAAGCATTCTGTTGCAATCATCAGGGCATAGTGTTGAGGTTCTGCACAACAGTGGAGGTAGGATAAGAAAGATGGTTTATTCAAGAGATATTGCAAAAGTGAAATCAGCAGGTCCAGGCAACAGCTTCAATTGGGGTAGGAAGAGAGAATTAGGAATATAGGATAAATGCTAGGTTGTGAGCCTGGGAACTAGGAGTACAATGTTGCCCTTTATAGTAATAGGGAAGTATGGGAAAATTTCATGTTTAATACTGGTTTAAAAAAAGGCATCCAAAGGAAAATCATTTTACTTTCTATGTACCTGGAAAAAATTTAGAATAACTTACATGTACATTGGGGGAATCGTTTTGTGGACATTAGGATAAAAGTGTGAAGTTTTTGCAAGTTCTATCATACAACTACAATAGAGGAATGAATAGAGAACCAAGCCCAGAATCAAGAAGTCTTGGGTTCAATTTTGGCCTCAGATACTTACACTGCATGAGCTGGACAATTTACTTCACCTCTATTTGCCTAAATTTCCTCTACTTTAAAATGAAGATAATAGTAGTAGTATTTTACCTACCATGTTTTTTATTAGGATCAAATGTGAAAATAATTGTGGCACACTTGGCACAGTGTCCAGCATATAAAAAGCATTATGTAAATATTAGGTATTATTATTAATATCTTTATTATATCATATTTTACTCTGAAATTTTCTGGAAGATGCAAAAACTTCAAAAAAAATTTAAGTTTGATGACAACCACAAAACATTTGATTTGGTAGAGCAAAACTGTATCTGGAACAAAGGGTCTCAAATATATTTGTCAGAATTATATAAGACATAATGAAATATATCACAGAAGTAAACTTTATAATCTTTTGATCATTAAAATCATGATTCATGTGCTTGCCAAAAGTGTTAGCCATTATCATAAAGGAGACTTAAGACAGAGTCCAACTCATGAAGAAATACTGTATAAAAATGAGGTCTATTAAATGCTCTTAATTGTACTTATCAATGTATCTCTATATTTGTAGCTATCAAAGAGGATTCTGGGAAGATGGAAAAATATGTAAAAAAAAATTCCAAGCTTTCCAGTTCCCACCCCCCCCAAACAAGGCAAACTTGTGCTTCTGGGTAAATGCAGAGTACCAAAAATGAATAAAAGTTGGGGAAGAACATTGGTATTTTGGGGATATTCAGATAAGTTTTAAAGAAAAATCCCAGGATGAAGGTTTGGTCCCTGTGAAATGCAAACACCTCCAAGATAAATTCACTGAAACAGCAAGTCAGCAAGGTGGAAGCCCTGGTGTGTGTTGGTAGCCTTCAGCCACAGACACAGGAATTATCACCTTCTAGACAGTTGAGAGTATGCATGGGAAAAGATTGAGGGAACCTCTGTTGATGTGGCCCAGGGAAAGAAATTACCAGCACAACCAGGTAAATACAGAAGCAATGTGGCAGGAATGCTACTGCCTACAGACACTTAAAGGAGAGCTGAGTTCTTGGTTTCAGGTTTCAGGTTTCAGGCCAAAAGAAAGTACTGAAGGAGAAACTTAGCCAGAGGCACCATCTCCTATGCCCCAAAACTTGAAATGATTACACCAGCAATTTGTTATGAATAAAAGTAAAAAAATAATAAGAAGATAAATGAAAAAGAACACAATTGCAGAAAGTTAATATGGGAATAGAGAAGACAAGGATTAATCTTCAGAGAAAGATAATAAATAATACTGGCAAATAGTCATCTGCCCAAAAAGAAATCACAGAAGAACTCAAAAAAGACTTTCAAAATCAAGTGAGAAAGATTGAGGTAAACATTATGAAAAGAACATTATGAAAAGAAAGACAATCAACTAGAAAAGAAGATTCATTTTATTAAAGAAGAAAATGACACCTTGAAAACTAGAATTGGGCAAGGAGAAGCCAGTGAAATTATAAGAAAAGAAATAATAAAACAAAATATAAAGAATGAAAAAATAAAATGAAATATCTCATAACTAAAAGAACAGATGTGAAGAATAGATCAAGAAGAGAAAATATAAAAATAATTGGATTGCCTGAAAACTAAAATCAAAAAACAGAATTATATTACAATAATACAAGAAATAATTAAAGAAATTTGTCCTGAAATATTGTATTAAGAGAAGAAAGTAGAAATAGAAAAAAAAATCTACCAGTTAACACCT
This sequence comes from Myrmecobius fasciatus, assembly GCA_023553655.1. NCBI lineage: Eukaryota > Metazoa > Chordata > Mammalia > Dasyuromorphia > Myrmecobiidae > Myrmecobius > Myrmecobius fasciatus. The sequence continues at coordinate 46,601 of JAJPUD010011860.1, forward strand.
GAAAAAGATCCTTTGAGGAAAACATACAAGAACATCACAATCAAATTCTTAAATCCCCATCTCAAGGAAAAAATATTATGAACAACAAGGAAAAAATAATTCAAATGCACCAGAACACAAGAACTAACAGTGGCAACATTTAAAGACTGCACTACATATCAAAACTATATATGGAAGAGCAAAAGAACTAGGGTTGCTGCTAAAAATATCATATACAGCAAAGTTAAGCATAATCCTAAATGATAAAAATGGGTGTTCCATGAAATTCCAGACTTTCAGGTTTTTGCTGCAAAAACACCTGACCTTAATAGAAATTTTGACATATGAGATTGAAGAGAAATATAAGGTAAACACCAAAGATTAATTTCAAAGGAATCCATAAGGAAAGTTTATGTTTTATATGTGGAAAAATAAACCAAATGTATAAGATTGTCAATAGTAACTGGGTAGTTCTAAAAAAAAAAAAGACTGGGGTAGAACTAAGTATGATGTGATTATAAAAAGTTAAACATGTAGGAAAAAATAAAAAGGGTAATTATATTGCACAAAAGAGAAGGCAAAAAAAGAACTGACAGGAATTAGATAAGGGAAGAGGGCTGGTTGTTTTGAAATCCTACTCACATCAAGAACGGGTTAAAAGGGGAATTTTACAGCACACACACACACATTTAAAAGAATGTAAGTCTTCTAAATTTATTATGAAAAGAGAGGGAGGGAATAGGATGGAGGTGTATAAAAGAGTATGTAGATCAACAGGAATGGAATAAGGTATGCAGATTAATGGAAATGGGATAAAGAGGGAAGGAAAGGATGGGGAGGAAAGGAAGGGCTTTTTGGAGGTGAGATAAGTTAAGTAATTGCAATGCAAGGTAGTAGGTAGAGGTAAAGCAGAGGAGTCAACAGAGATAAGAAAAAAGACATACATGCAAATATAACAATAATAATTGTATTGGGAGTAGAATTTATTAGGAAAAAAGCAGGGGTAGCAATCATTGATTTCAAAATTAAAGTTAAAATAGATTTAATCAAAAGAGAAAAATGGGGAAACTACATTATATGTCAGCCCTAATCAATACTGTTTTAGAATATTTAAAATCTCTAGATAGTAAAAGACTAGAATATTGCTGTGTTATAGGAAGTGAGTCAGTAAATTTAGAAAAATATGGAAAGAATTGCACTTATGATGTTATCCAAGTTCAGAGAAAGAGAAGATAGCTTTCCATAGAAGTATACAAATGTATATGTGTAAATATATGTGCATGTTGTGTGTGTGTGTGTGTATATATATATATATATCCGGTCTTAATTGTAGCCTTCTTGGGAAAGGGGAGGGTGAAAGAAGGGAAAAAAGAATAAAGTAAAAAGTGCAAAGAAAAGAACAAAAGAAAACTTCTAAAGAAATAAAGAAAAATTAAAAATATGTAGTATCTATTACGCAGGTTTACTTTAAATGGAAATGAAAATTGTCCCAATTTTGAATCCTCTCTTATGTTATGCTATGAACATGGCAATTTTTTTTATTTTAGTTTTGTTTTCCTTTTTTTTCTACTTTGTCTTTCGTTTTTTTGTATTTGTTTTAAATAAATATTTTAAAAAGAAAATATGATAAAAAAAAACAATTAATTGAAGCTGTAATTGTGTTTATTATAATAGTTGATCATTATATATCTTCCTTATATATATATGTATATATGTTCATATTATATGTGTGTGTTTATATACAGTATATTTGTGTAATATACACATGGATACACATATATGTACATATAGATAAAAATTGATAGATATAGATATAATCACTGAAGAACTGAAATCGAATATTACCTAAAGGATGATGATTGTAAACAAGAACTTAGAAAATAGAAATAGTGCAAAGGAAGACATCAAACAAATGTATACATGAAAAAGGAGATGCACCAATAATAATGAGAGTAATGGATAATCACTAAATGATTTTTATTTTTTATTGATGTATTTGTTATAAAAGGAAGTAGGGAAAGTCCCCAATACACTAAGTACACTCCATATATTTTACTAATAGTAAGACATAGATGAGAACCACACAAGTTGAAGAGGAATTGATTGGATTTTAGATTTTGATAACCAAACCATGAGATAGAGAACTGGACATTTTTTCTGATCCTCATGATTTCTCAAACATGTCCAAAACGGGAGTTTTGCAAATCATAGAAAAGCTATTTCGGGGTGGAGCCATGGTGGTGGAGATCAGACAGGAGTCTCTGTAACCTCCTCTAACCTCCCCTCAAACCAACAACATATGAAGCCTCTAGACTGATTTTGAAGAAAAAAAATCCACAATATCTGGAGAACAACACAATTCTAGAAGACGATACTCTGGAGGAACCTCAAAACAGGTCTGTTTTAATTGGGCAGGGGGGTGGTCTGCTGTACCCAGACTGCAGCACAGGGAGACCAGGACAGGGAGCTGGAGCAGGGAGCTGGAACAGGAGTCGGAACAGGAGTGGGAGCGTTGTGCTTTTCACACACCTGGGAGTCTTCTGGGGGCCTCTTGGACCAATCTGTCCTGATTGTGGGCAGGTGGTTTGAAGAGTCTGCCTTTTGAGGGGGATAGATTGTGAACCACTGAACCCCTGATGAGCATCGGACCTAGCTGCTATTACACAGCACCTTAAAGCAATCAATCTATCAACAGGACTGATCAGCACCAGAAATAATTCAATCAGCAGAGCTGCCCAGTACCTGAAATAATTCAATCAGCAGAATTGCCCCAGGGTGAACTAAAGCAGAACTGCCCAGCACCTGACATAATTCAATCAGCAGAACTGCCCAGTTCCTGAAATAACTCAATCAGCAGAACTGCCCCAGGACAAATTAAAGCAGCTGTCCCACCTTTGCCCTAAACGGACCTCACACCTTTAAAAAAATGAATAAAAAACCAAAAAGAGCTCTCACCATAGACAACTTTTATGGAGAGAGGGAAGAACAGACCTCAAATCCTGAGGCCCCTAAAGGTAAAGTAACTCCAGAAAAAGCCCCAAAGAGAGACATAAACTGGTCTCCATGTCACAAGGCTTTCTTTGAAGATTACATAAAAAATCTTAAAAGAGAGTTAGAAGAAACATGGGGAAACCAAATGAGATCACTGCAAAATAAAATAGAAAAAAATGGAAAAAGAATGCAATGAACAAAAAATGTAATTGGTCAATTGCAAAAAGAACTAAAAACAGTAACTGAAGAAAATAAGACATTAAAACTTAGAATCGAACAATTGGAAATGAATGACTCATCAAGACTTCAAGAATCAGTCAAACAAAAACAAAAAAATGAAAAGATAGAGAAAAACATGAAATATCTCCTAGGAAAAACAACTGACCTGGAAAATAGATCTAGGAGAGACAATCTAAGGATTATAGGGCTTCCTGAAAGCCATGATGAAAAAAAGAACCTAGACACTATCTTCCAGGAAATCATAAAAGAAAACTGCCCTGATATTTTAGACCCAGAAGGCAAAATACTCCTTGAAACAATCCACCGATCACCTCCTGAAAGAAACCCAAAAATTAAGTCCCCCAGAAATATTGTGGCTAAATTCCAGAACTATCATACCAAGGAAAAGATATTACAAGAAGCCAGAAAGAAACAATTTAAATATCGGGGAGATACAATTAGGATCACATAGGACCTAGCAGCTTCTACTTTGAAGGATCAAAGGGCCTGGAATCAGATATTCCGAAGTGCAAAGGAACTTGGATTACAGCCAAGAATAAGTTACCCAGCTAGAATGAGCATTATCTTCCAGGGAAGAAGATGGTCATTCAATGATATAGGAGAATTTCCCCTATTTCTACTGAAAAGACCAGAACTGAACAAAAAATTTGATCTACAAACACAGAACACCAGAGAAACATAAAAAGGTAACAAAAAAAAAATTCTTGAGAACTATATTTATGTTATAGATACTTATACAATGAGGGTTGATTATATGAATGTATTATTACATTATGATTATGATATGATTACTGTGATTTTATGATTATTATGATATGAATACTGTGATTTTATGATTATTATGATATGAATACTGTGATTTTATGATTATTATGATATGTTTATTGTGATTTTATGATTATTATGATATGATAAACTGAAAAAGAAATTAGAGGTAGAAAAGGGATAACACTGGAAGAAGAGGAAAAGGAGGTAAAATAAGGGAAATTACAAAGAGGCAAAGAAAACCTATAATGACTGAGGGGAGAAAAGGGAGGGGAATGAGAATTGGGTTAATCTCCATCTCATCAGATTTGGCTCAGAGGGAATAATAGACGTACTTATAAGGAAACAGGAGGGAAAGGGAGGGAAAAAGGGGTGGGTGGGGCTCTAAAGGGGAAGGATTGTTTGAGGGAAGTGATTTTCAAAAGCAAAATAGTAGGGAGGAGGGAAAGGGGATAAGAAAGAGAAAAGCATAAGCTAGGGTAAATAAGATGGCAGGAAATACAGAATTAGTTATTTTAACTGTGAATGTGAATGGAATGAACTCTCCCTTAAAGCAGAAGCAGATAGCAGACTGGATTAAAAACCAGAATCCAACAATATGTTGTATACAAGAAACACATCTAAAACATAGAGATACATACAGGGTGAAGGTAAAAGGCTGGAGCAGAATCTATTATGCTTCAGGTGAACAAAAAAAAGCAGGGGTAGCAATCCTGATCTCAGACCAAGTAAAAGCAAAGATAGACTTCATTAAAAGAGAAAAAGAAGGAAATTATATTTTCCTAAAGGGTACCATAGATAATGAAGCAATATCAATACTAAACATATATGCACCAAGTGGTATAGCATGGAAATTCCTAGAGGAAAAGTTTAGAGGGATGCAAGAAGAAATAGACAGCAAAACTACAGTAGTGGGGGATCTCAACCTCCCTCTCTCAGAACTTGATAAATCAAATCACAAAATAAATAAGAAAGAAGTTAAGGAGGTAAACAAAATGTTAGAAAAGTTAGGTATGATAGATCTATGGAGGAAATTAAATGGAGACAGAAAGGAGTTTACTTTTTTCTCAGCAGTCCATGGAACTTATACAAAAATTGACCATGTGTTAGGACACAAAAACCTCAAAATCAAATGCAGGAAGGCAGAAATAATAAATGTATTTTTTTCAGATCATGACAGAATAAAAATCACATGCAATATAAGGCCAGGAGAAAATAGACCAAAAAGCAATTGGAAACTAAATAATTTTATCCTAAAGAATGAGTGGGTGAAACAACAAATTACAGACACAATTCCTAACTTCATCCAAGAGAATGACAATAATGAGACAACATACCAAAATTTGTGGGATGCAGCCAAAGCGATAATAAGGGGAAATTTTATATCTCTAGATGCTTATTTGCATAAAATAGGAAAAGAGAAAATCAATGAATTGGGCTTGCAACTAAAAAAGCTAGAGAAAGAACAAATTAAAAACCCCCAATCAAATACCAAACTTGAAATCCTAAAAATAAAAGGAGAGATTAGTGAAATATAAAGTATAAAAAAAAAACTATTGAATTAATAAATAAAACTAAAAGTTGGTTTTATGAAAAAAACAACAAAATAGATAAACCTCTAGTTAATTTAATAAGAAAAAGGAAAGAGGAAAATCAAATTGTTAGTCTCAAAAATGAAAAGGGAGAACTTTCCACCAATAAAGAGGAAATTAG
>JAJPUD010011861.1:10148-34617 GCA_023553655.1 Myrmecobius fasciatus
TCACTGTAGATCTTTGATAGAAGTGCGTTGTAGTCCGAATGCTTGGAGTTGCTCTCACTTAGAAACCAGTTGGAAGGCTTACTTTGTCTGAGTTTGAGGGAATGTCCCGGGAGTTCACAGAGAAAGCTGTCCCCAGTTCGCCATCTTGGCTCCGCCCCCCTTCCCTTCTAATCTTGAATACATTGGTTTTGTTTGTGCAAAAATTTTAATTTAAAGTAATCAAAATTGCCCATTTTGTATTTTCTGATGGTCTCTTTTTCTTGTTTGATTATAAATTCCTCTTTTCTCTAAAGATCTGATAGGTAAACTATCTCTTGCTTTCCTAATTTGCTTATAGTATCACTTTTTATGCCTAAATCATGTACTCATTTTGGTGTGGGATGTGAGATGTAGATCTGTGCTGCGTTTTTGAAATACTATTTTCTAGTGTTCCCAGCAATTTTTGTCAGATAGTGTTTTTAATCCCCCAAATTAGTCTTTGGGTTTATCAAACAGTAGGTTACTATAGTCATTGATTATTGTGTTTTGTATGTTTAATCTGTTTCATTGATTTGTCACTCTATTTCTTAGCTAGTACCAGATAGTTTTGATGATTTCTGCTTTATAATAGAGCTTTAGATTTGCCACAGCTAGGCCACCTTCATTTTAAGTAATTATTTGGCAGTTTGGTATGGCACTGAATAAGTAGATGAATTTAGGTTGAATTGTCATTTTTATTATAGTAGTTCAGCCTATCTGTGAGCAGTTGATATTTTCCCAGTTTTTTAGATCTAATTTTTTTGTGTATGAAAAGTCTTTTTATAATTGTGTTGGTGGGTAAACTTCTAGGTATTTTATATTGTTAGTTATTTTAAATGTGATTTCTCTTTCTTTCTCTTGCCGTGGGGCTTTGTTGGTAACATAAAGAAATGCCAATGATTTATGTGGGTTTATTTTATATCCTATAACTTTGCTAAAGCTGTTCATTGTTTCTAGTAGTTTTTTACTTGATTCTCTAGGATTCATTGCCTATTCTAATTCCTGTAATTTCTTAGCTAAAATGTTAGCTAAATGTAACATTTCTAGTACAATATTGAAGGATAGTGGTGACAATGGGAATTCTTGTTTTACCCCTGATCTTACTGGGAATGTTTCTAGCTTGTTCTCATTACATATAATCCTTTCTGCTGATTTTAGATGCTTGCTGCTTATCATTTTAAGGAAAACTCCCTATATTCCTATGATCTCTAGTGTTTTTACTACAAATGGGTTTTTTATTTTGTCAAATGCTTTTTCTGCATCTATTGAGATAGTCATATGATAATATAGTTTTATTATTGATATGGTCAATTATGGCAATAGTTTTTCTGATATTGAACCAGCTCTGTATTCCTGCATTCATTTTTGATATTGTAATTTGTTTTTCTTCTTTCCTTTTTCTAATCAAATTAACCAAAGAGTTATCTATTTTGTTGATTTTTTTCATAGAACCAACTCTTAGTTTTATTTATTAATTCAATGGTTTTCTTTCAATTTTATTCTTTTGTTTAATTATCAGAATTTCTAATTTGATATTTAATTAAGATTTAAAAAATTTGTTAGTTTTTTTACTTGCATGCCCAATTCATTGATCTCTTTTTTCTATAAGCATTCTAGAGATATAAAATTTCCCCTAAGAACTGCTTTGGCTGTATCTTTTTTTTTTTTTTTTTCATTTCTAAAAATTTATTTATTTATTTATTTTTATTTATTTATTAATACTTTTTATTTGCAAAACATATGTATGGGTAATTCCTAAACATTAACCCTTACAAATCTTGCTGTTACAAATTTTTCCTCCCCACTCCCCACCCCTCCCCTAGATGGCAGGATATCCACTACATGATAATTATGTTAGAATACTTAAGAAATCGAATATATGTATAGTTATTGCATCATTTTTTGTGCAGGAGAAATCATATCTACAAGAAAGAATAATCCGATAAAGGAAATACAATGCAAGTAAACCTCAATAGAGAACATGAAAATGTTATGTTGTGGTCCACATTTCACATCCCTCTCTCTGGGTGTATATGGCTCTCTTCACCGAACAATTGGAACTGGTTTGAAGCATTTCATTGTTGAAGAGAGTGATGTCCATTAGAACTGATCCTCATATAGTATTGTTGTTGCCGTGAATAATGATCTCCTGGTTCTGCTCACTTCACTGAGCATCAGTTCATGGAAGTCCCTCCAGGCCTCTCTGAAATCGTTCTGCTGGTCGTTTCTTACAGAGCAATAATATTCCATAACATTCATATACCATAATTTATTCAGCCACTCTCCAATTGATGGGCATCCATTCAGTTTCCAGTTTCTATTTGGCTGTATCTTTTAAATTTTGATATGTTACCTCATTATTGTTATTTTCTTAGATGAAATTATTGATTGTTTCTTTGATTTATTGTTTGACTCACCCATTCTTTAGGATTAGATTATTGAGTTTTCAATTTTTGATCTATTTTTTTATGGCCCTTTATTACATGTAATTTTCGTTGCATCATGGTCTGAAAAGGATGCATTTAATTTTTTTTGTCTTTCTTTATTTGGTTGGGTGATTTTTATGCCTTAATATGTGGTCAGTTTTTGTGTACTGCTGAGAAAAAAGGTATATTCCTTTCTATCCTTATTTCAGTTTTCTTTAGAGATCTATCATACCTAACTTTTCTATAATTCTATTCACCTCCTTAATTTCTGTCAGGTTTATTTTGTGGTTAGATTTATCTAGTTCTGAGAAAGGGAGGTTGAGATGCCCATATAAAAATATATATATATATATATATATATATATATATATATATATACATATATGTGTACTATACAAACTGTACTAGGTTTGCTTTCTATTTTTTCCTGCATGTCATTTAACTTCTCTAAAAATTTGGATGCTTTGCTACTTGGTGCATATATGTTTAGTATTATTACTTCATTATCCATGGTACCTTTTAGCAAGATGTAATTTTTCCTTATCTTTTTAAATTAGATCTATTTTTGCTTTTGCTTTATCTGAGATTAGGATCACTATCTGTGCTCTTTTTATTTCAGCAGAAACATAATATATTCCGCCTCTTGCCTTTTACCTTTACTTGTGTGTATCTCTCTGCTTCAAATGTGTTTCTTGTAAACAACATAGCTTTTAATTCACTCTTTTATATTATAATTTGCTCACTTATCCCCCAGTTGTGATGAACACTTACTTAGTTTCCAATTCTCTGCTACAATAAAAAGAGTTTCTGTAAGTAATTTTTTTATGTATATGGGTTTTCTTCTATCTTTGATCTTTTTGGAGGCATAGGGCTAATAGTGATAGGTGTCTCCTTTTCTTAAAAGCCTCCACTCAGCCTTGCCATTCTCTTATCTTTTCTATCTTCTCAGCTATTTTTTCCTTTTCACATTTAAATTCCTAGAAATCAGTCAACAAGCACTTAGTAAATGCCTACTATATGCCAGGCATAGTGCTAGGGATACAAGTGCCAAGCCTGAAAATAATTTCCACTCCCAAGGAGTTTACATTCTAATGGAAGAGTTGCAAAGTACATGAAGAAAATGTATAAAGTATAAATGCAAAGTGAATACATACAGGCATGAATTTTGAAGCATTTTGCATACTTGTCAGCTGCTACTCCTCTACCTGCTCCTGCTATTTTTTCTTGTAGCTGATGCAGAGCTATTAAGATTTTTCAGCAATCAATTGTTGATTCATTGAGCTTGAAGTCACATGAACTGATTTTTAGCTCCTTTTATTATCTCGGCAAAGGGGTGTTTTTAGTCTGGAAAGGGCATTCATGGCCTTCTTAAGAAGCTGAAGGTAGCTGATTCAGACTGAAACTGGGGAATCTGTATTTAGACTGTTGGATTTGGATGAGGTATCTTTGAGTCTTTACCTGGAGAGGAGTATTGTTTGAGGAAGGCTTTATTGCATCTCAAGTCATGTTGGTTTGGTGCCAGGAAAATCACTCAAGTTTCCAAATTCTGGATTGCTTTTTCAGATTTCTTCCTCCCTCCTTCTTTCCTTCTCTCCTTTCTTCCCTCTCTCCCTCCCTCTTTCCATCCCCCTTCCCTCTCTCCCTCCCTCCTTCCATCCCTTCTTCCCTCTTTTCTTCCCTCCTTCCCTCTCTCCCTCCCTTCCTCCCACCCTCCTCCTCCTTTCTTCCTTTCCTTCTTTCTCTTTCCTTTTTTTTTTTAACTGACATAATGAGTATATACATTATAAACTTGGAAAACTCATCTTTCTAACCAAAGTTACACCTCTCTTTATTTCAGGGAGTCAAAAAGAAGCTAGAGCTGGCAGCTAGAAAGACAAGGAGCTGGAAGGATAAGGTGGCCCAGCATGAGGGACTCATTCGATTGATAGAACCAGGTAAGGGCTCTGTGAAGTCAGCACCCAGTTCACCTGGGCTTTTAGAGCTCTGTGTGTCTGTGTGTGCTTCTTGAACAGGGATCCTTGCCTCTTCTGTTTCATGGAGTGCATTGCCAGTTGGGGGGAGCATGTAGACGCTTCTCAGAATAGTGTCTTCATATGCATGTGGTAACACACATATGGTTACAAAGAAAATATTCTTACTGAAAGACACTTAGAAAAATATGAAAAAATCACGTTCAGGGATCCCAGGTTAGCTCCTGTTCTAGAACGTGCTTTTGGCCCAAAACAGAGAAACCAAGGCTATTTATGGAGATTTTGTTTTGACTTTTCCTGGGAGCCAGCTTCTTAATTGGGGGGAAATGCTCTGCTGATCAGAAGTATAACCTTCTACAGTCTAGAAGTGTAAATATAGGCGGGAGATGGACGAAGCAAATTTCCCTTTCATTTTTAAGCACCACGATAATGGCACATGTGCCTATGACACGTTTGTACCATCTGTTAAAAAAGCTGACATAAAGACACGTTTGTTTTTCAGGTTCAAAAAATCCTCACTTAATTACAAACTGGGGACCAGCAGCCTTCACTCAAGCAGAGCTTGAAGAACGAGAGAAGAGTTGGAAAGGGAAGAAGAGCACGGAGTGACTCCCCGGGAGCAGAGGCCAGGCGGCTCCGGCAGCTTTGTGCCAGAGACCATGCAGTGTGGCCCTGTGGCGGTCGTCCCGAGTGCCGCCGGCTGGGCCAGCACACGGAAGGAGCTGCCTTTCTATGCACCTTTGGCACAAGGGCAGCAGAAGCAGCATCACCAGGGTCCTTTGGTGGCCCCCTTTCCCACCCCTTAGGGGACAAATCTCGCTTTCCCTCCCAAACGAAGAAGAACCACGCTTTGGACAATCTTCAGCAGTGCTCCGTCTCCTGATACACCTTTGTCTTTGTAGCGCATCCTGCTGCGGGTGGCCATGTGGGACCCTCCCCTGACCAGGAAGCTGAGCAGGCCTTCACTTTTATACGGTCCCTGGCCCACTGATGCTCTCCTGGGGCCCTCGGGAATGGTGACTTCCTGGCTGCCCCTCCAGAACATCTTTGGCCGAGTTCTTCAGGACTCTTTGCTTTCCTGCCCAAGAAGGGGCTGCCCTCTCACCTGTGCTTTCTTCTTCTCCAATCTAACACTCACCTTCCTGAATTCCCAGCCACCTGTAGGCCGACCAAGGGCACACAGTTGCTTGGTGTTCCCTAAGAACCTGGCAGTTAAGCTGTAGAGAAACTGACTTAGGGGCAAGCTCATGTGGAATTAAAGATGGGCCTTGGGGGATCCAGATTCTGGGCAGGCGGGTCCTAGAGAGCGGTTTGTATTAGCCTGGTAACCAGCGATGGCCTGTCATCACCCCAGGGACTTTCTAGGACCCAGCACCTGCTGGGTAATGCTGAAGGTGACATCGGATCAGAGCACAAGAGGCAGTGTGGTGCAGTGGGTAGAACGCAGCCCTCCAAGCTAGGGCCGCTCACGTGCTGCCTTCTCCCCCCTCTCCAAGCTATGATTTGCCAAGAAGGTGCTGACCCGAGGGACTTTGCTCACACCTGTTCCCTGTGTCGCTGAGTCTGCTTCCCGGACCTAAGAAAGGGTGAAAGAGGCTACCCGGATTCACAGGCTGTCCTGCGTATCTTAGGAAGCCTTTCTGTACTTGTCTTGGGTTCAGAGAGTAAGAAAAAAGCCTTTTGAATCTGGTTCTAATCATGGTAGAGTGGGAACCAACTTCTGAAACCCATTACAGAATACGGAGGGAATCCAGCTTCCATTGTTACTACTCTTTTTCTTTGTCACCTAACATTAAACGGAGAAAGGGTCATGGTCAGACAGCTAGCCCCCTAGCCCCCCGACATCACAGCGCTGTTTCCCATGGGAGGGGATTTCAGTGGCTTGGGCACTTCTGCTTCCACCCTTGCCTCAGTGAAGATGTCTGTGAAAACAGCCCAGTCAGGTTTTCTTGTGAGAACTCCCAAAGCTCATCACCTTGTGGCCAGCCTTCAGGGCCTGAGCCTCTCCACACTCACACACACACACTCTCCAGGCTCGAAACCTTCTCAGTATCATAGGATGTGCCAGACCGAGCTCATGCCGGACTGGCAGAGCCTTCAAGAACCCAGGCTCGTTTTCATACCAGCCTGCAGCATCAGAGGAGTGTGTTAGTGGAAGGTGCTTGTTAATAATGTTAAACTGTTCTGAAATGTCATGCATGCAGATTTGTGTTACTTTAGACCAATGTAGACGCAATTGAAAAAGAATATAATCCTATAAGTTACTGCCTCTTATCTGAGTAAAAGACATTAACCGATGAAACGTGCCCTTATGAATTTTTAATCATGTTGCCTTTGGCAATTAATTGAAGCATAGGTTTTATTTAATGTTCACTTCTTCCTGCCTTTGTAAGCCTTATTTCCTAATTTTTAAAAGTTACTTCTCATTAGGATTTAGGAAAATTTGCAGATACAGTATGGGTTTCTGTTTCCTTCTATCCAGGTATTTATCAGTATTATTACTTTGTTTATTCAGTAATGTATTTCCAGGTATGGAAAGAGGCGTGGTGTCGGCCTTTTGAAGTCTACCCATAAGATCTTCAGATGTGGAGGAGGAGAGAGAATTTTTTCTTAATTTGATTAAGGAGCCTATATTCGACTCCAGTATAACAAATGACTAATAAGGAACCTAGACTTTCCAAAGAAGTATAAAGCACTGGATGAAAAAATGCTTTCCTTCAAGGAAAACCCATTGGTTTCAGCTTTTAAAGAAGGGCTGGTAAAGGCCCTTGCTCCCTGCTGAAATGCCCCAGCTTTTCCAAAGCAAACAGACTGTGGCCCCGAAGGCTCAGCCCCATGGTTGGCTTTCAAAAATCTCCCTCTTTGTCTCAGCCCGCTTCTGCCTTGCTTGGCTCCCTCAAGCAGTATTCTTAACTTCATTTTAACCCCGACCAAGTTGGTTAAGTAACTTTCAGTTGAATATCAGTGTCAGAGATCTTCAGCCGACATCTGTCCCCGGCACTGTGTGTAGTATTCACATACCCTGGTTATCATGGGAAAGAAGCGTCATGTTACAAACCATTTCATTGCAGCGGATTTTTGTGGATCATGGACTACATGGCTCGGTTCAATAATTGGAATAATCATGTTGAGCGAATCCTCCCTGGTCATGTGGTTCAACCTATACCTGGAAAGGAGAGCCTCGCCTCTTTCCAACAGGTTTTCCCCCAGAGTTTGCTGACTCTCGGGAGGGCCAGCTGCCTGGGTGCTCAGCCTGGTGAGGAAGTTTTTCTTAGCTTTAATTTGCTTCTTTGCAAACTTGCACTGGCTGGTCTAATCCATTTGACGGCCCTTCAGCCACTTGGAGACAGCTGCCATGACCCCTCCCTCCCGACAAGCCTTTCTTTACTTTCAGAATCTCCAGGTCCTACAGCCAGGCCCAATATACACGAACCCCTTCCTCATCGTCTGAGATTAAACTGCTCTATGCGGCAGAGCACCCGTAGATCCACCATGAAATTTCCAGTGGGATCTGGATTCTGCTTGACGTGTGCCGTTGGTTTTCTAAGTGACTAGCACTGTGATTGTTTAACAGGGAAAGAGCCAGAAAATGCAGGTGATGAAAAGGTTAATGCAGGACCTGAGATGCGGTGGAACAAGATGTTGTAATTTATAAGCAGTCTAATTGTTGAAACACTGTAAGATCGGGCACGTTCAACTTGTTTAACTTTTGCTAATTTTGCTAAAATGTTTGTGAAGTGTTTTATATTGTTTTTTAGGAAAACAGACCAAATAAGAACAGGAAAAAAAATATATGAGTGATATGAATTTAAAACTGTCCACATTAATAAAACAGTGGGGGAAAGTACTCTGTGTTTCTTTTTTATCTTTTCTTTAAAAAATATTTTAATAACATTTTATTTTTCCAAATTTATGCAAAGATAGTCTTCAACATTCACCTTTGCAAAACATTGTTCCAAATTTTTCTCCCTTCCCCCCCACCTCTAAGACAGCAAGTAATCAGATATTGGTTAAACTGTGTTTTTTTTTTTTTTTGCTTTTTGCTGAGGCAATTGGGGTTAAGTGACTAGCCCAGGGTCACACAGCTAGGAACTATCTGAGACCAGATTTGAACTCAGGTCCTCTTGGCTTCAGGGCTGGTGCTCTATCCACTGGGCCATCTATGTATTTCTTAATAAAGAAATATATGCATATGTTCAGTTTTGTGAAAGCTACTCTTATTCCCCTCTCCCCTCCCCCCTGCCCTTCCAATCACTGTGTAGCTAATAACTGATCAAAACCGGTGGTTGGCAGGAAGAGAGGTTTCTTACCTTTGGTTTCGGAGACATTATTTAATTAATGTGGGGAAGATTATAATTGATGGGCATGTCAGAGTTGCTGAATCACATCACACAAGAAAACTTATAAAGACATTTCCCCCTCCTGTGTCTTGTATCTTTGTATGCTGGACTTTCCTTGCTGTGCCATTCTGGTTTTTTGATCCAAGAGTAAACAGTGGGGAGGTTTTTTTGGAAAGGGCCAGTTCAGACCCAGAGCCCAGCTGGTTTCACCTCCACTGCTGTCACCCTTCTGCTTCTATAAACATGTACAGGTCTGCTCATGGACCCTTGGACCCTTGACTGGGAGGGAACCAGGGGCCCGGGTTCTGTATCTGAAACCAGACAAATTTGGGTGCATCAAGAGAGCATACACTCTGTTACAGTATTTTGATCTTTTATCTATCCCCCACAAAATTATTAATGTTGTGAGAAATAACTCTTATTGGACTTGAAGGGGTGAAGTGAAAAGTCTTTACCCAATTGCAGAGGTGGATGTCCTATCAAATAGGAACGCTTGGAAGCAATACTTGTCCTTTTATACCCCAAATCCAAGTCCCTTCCCTAATGTCCCATTGAGTACTAGAGGGCACAGACTAAGTCTCTTCCTCTGATGACATCATTATATCTGCCCCCCCCATAACATGTACGTAGTTCTCCACTTCTAATTACAATTATTTACAAGTCTGAGTCCCTCTTCCTCTCTTACCAGAGAACAATCTGTCATCAGAAAGAATGAAAAAAAAAAAAAAAACAACTTTATCCAAGTCAACATCAGCAGTATCAATTTCAATATTAAATCAACTTCTCAGTGATAAGATTTTATTTTTTCTTTTCCCCTCCCTTATTTTCTAAAACATATGTATGTACATGTATATAAACATAAAGAGATGGAGGCCCTGTCGTCTTGTTTCAGAATATTTCCTCCAGCCCTGGAGGTGAAAATCCAGAGTCCTTTTAAACCTGTTTATTTTGTTTTGTCATTTTATCCCCTCTGAAATTAAAAAAAAAATTTAAAAAAAAAAAGTTTTTTTCACAGTCCTGTTTCCAAATCAGTCAAGCTATATTTCAGGCACTGTGTTAAGTATTAGAGATACACAGATAAAAATGGAATAATTTCTGCCCTCAGAAAGTTTGCATTCTAACAGAATGCATAAGTATGTACATAATATATAGAAACAGTTTACAAAGTAGCTTTAGGGAAGGATTGCTCAAGCAGCTGGGGAATCAGTAAAGCTTTCATCTAAGTGTTGAGTCAAGAAGGAAATAAGGATTTCCAAGAGGTGGAAACCAGAAGGGAATTAGCCTAGTGCAAAGGCAAGTCCACTCGAGGTTGTTGGGACTGTGATGTAAGGAACAGCTGGGTCTCAATGGGAGGTGGGGAGCAAGGTGTAAATGGCCAGAAAGGTAGGAAGAGGCTGAATCTTTTTAAAAGCACTCTTAATAGTGTTTCCCCCCCTTAATTACATGTAAAGATAGTTTTCAAGATTCATTTTTTAAAGATTTTTAAGCTCCCAATTTTTCTCCTTCCCACCTTCCTCCCGAAGGACAAGTAATCCGACATGCCTTATACACATACAATCAATTGTTAATATATTTTCATATGAGTCATGCTATGAAAGAAAAATCAGAACAAAAGGAAAAATCACTAGAAAGAAACAAAATGTGAAAATCATACGTTTTGATCTGCATTCAGTCTCCATAATTCTCTCTTTGGATGTGGATGGCATTTTCCATCATGAGTCTTGGAATTGTCTTAGGTCACTATTACTGAGAAGAACTAAGTTTATCAAAGTTGATCATTGTGCAATGTTGCTGTTACTGTGGACAATGTTCTCTTGGTTCTGCTCACTTCAGTCAGCATCAATTCATGTAAATCTTTCCAGGTTTTTCTGGACTCTGCTTGCTCATCATTTCTTATAGAACAATAATATTCCATTACATTTATATGCCACAACTTGTTCAGCCATTTCTCTCAATTTCCAATTATTTGACACCATAAAAAACTATAAATATTTTTGTACTTGGGATTTTTTTTTTTTTTTGTGGTTTCTGGGATACAGACAGGATTGGGTTTTGAATGTGTTGTGTACTATGTATTGGAGTCCGACTCACGCTGTCCACCTGCCTTTGTTACTTCTGCTGAAACTGCCCAAGCTTAGGGTCACTGTGTTTGTAGAAGTAGGGATGGGCTCTTTCCTCATGAGTTCATCCTTCATGTTAATAGTCATAAGCTACAACAGGCATGCAGGCTGATGATCTTGAATGGAACCAAATATATCTTACTTGAGGCTTGAGATTTTCTAAGCACATGAGCCACTTACAGGAAAGCAGTTAAAGCCTGCTCTTTCCCCCTCCCCCACAGGAAATAAGTTAGAAGTAGAGATCCCATTTTGTATACTTATTATTCTGTCCAGTTACCCAGCTCTAATTTATTCTTGGGATCTGGTTAGCCAAGAAATTAGTATCTGTAAAATTCAACCTGGTCCATGTAGGAGTTTTTCCTAACTTAAACTAAAGAAATGGTGGTTGTATTTGGCAGCTTTGACCCAGACAGAAAAAGTCTGAGCCTTGTTCCTTGTGTTTCTAAGCCATGAGTCCATCCTCGTTTTCAGTTTCTACTTCTTTCGTTTCAGCAAAAATTCAAATATTTTAAAATACCTACTGGATACAAGGAATTCTCCAACAGCTTGGAAACATTCCCCAAAGTTCTTGTCTTTAGTTATATTATCCTGAGAGGATAGATCAATCAAGAAACATTTATTAAATGGTAGAGGTACAAAGAAAATGCAAAACCATCCTCTACCCTCCAGGACCCTCTTATATTAGAATGGGAGAGACAACATATACATAAGCCAATATAAATACAGAATGGATGGAAAGCTGTCATGTCCATAAGAGAAGGTTAGTGATTGGAAGGGAGCTTGGAATCTGGGGAAGAAGGCAAGAAAAGACATAATATTCAGAGCTACAACAACTTTAGAAAGAAGGCACTAATAGGTGAGAGGAGAGGAACGTACCAGGTGCTTGAGTTGGTGCTTGAGTGGTCTTACAGGAAGCCAGAATTCTAGGAAGTAGAAATCATGAGAACATTTCAGGTATGGGGGTCACCAAGAATAGTGGTGGGGACTGGATAAAGCACAAATTCAAATTGATGCAGTTGAGGGCAGGAGGTGAGGGAATACAAGGGGGATCAGACAGCTCCAGGAACATCTGAGGGAGAAGTTATTTTTTCCATTCTTTTTCCCTTTGAGGCTGGGTTGATTGGGCCATTGTTTAGTTGGATACCAGAGAGTCAAGTCTAATCTGATGTCAACCTATGGGATGCAGACCCTTTATAGATTAGACTTTTTAAAAACTTTTTCCACTTGCATCCCCTTTTTGCCCTAGAAATTTTTATATGACCCTGAGTACAGGTATATAAAATAGATATACAAATAGAACTTTTACCAATAAATCATAATTTTGTGACCACATTCACTTATGGAACCCCATATGAAGTCACAACGCAGAGTTTAAGAAGCTTTGCTATACATGATGGTCACCGATCACAAAAATTGAGGGTTGAAGGGACCTCACCAGCCCTTTAGTTAAAACCTTGCAGCCATAACACAACCCCAAAGTGGTTGTCCGGACTGTTTGAAGGACTTCAGCTGTAAAACTATCTCTTTAAGGCCTTTCCAGTTTCAATTATCTAGCTGTTTTTGATGAATTTCAGTCACTTGAGCCAGGTGATCCACTACTTACCCTTGGATTTGATTGCTGAGTCACAGCTGGAATATTTAAAAGATGATAGAAGATAAAAGAGGCCTCATAAAGTAAGTAGAAGCAAATGTTCCAGTTTTCAGAAAAGGGAAGAGAACAGTATGCAAATTACAGGTCAATGAGCTTGACTTTGAATCCAGGAACAGGGGAACTTACTACCTCTCAAGGCAGCTTTAATCATCAAGAAGTTTTTCCTAAGAGGAAGCTTAAATTTGCCCTTCTCCAACTTCCATTCGTTGCTCCTGACTTAAGAAGAGGGATGAGCCAATTAGGAAAGAAAGGGCCCATCCCCATTTCTGCCAATGGAGTCCCATGGACTAAAAAAAGTTTAGTCTCCCACATAACAGTTCTGCAAATATCTAAAGATAGCTAGCACATCCTCTCAATTCTTCTGCAGGTAAAATACCATCAGTTTTTTCAACAGATTGCCCAGCATGAACCTGGCAAGCAGGAATGCTGCTTGCCTTCATCTGGATGGTCTCCAACTTCCTATCTTTAATCTCTGATACCCATAACACAACATGAAGCTCCAGATATTGTTTGACAAGGGCAGAGGACAGAAAAAAAATCTGTTCTCTGTCCAAGAAATCCACCATTCATTGGTGGATGGCAACATAAGCTTATTTTTGGCTGTTGACTCATATTGAGTTTGCAGTCCATTAACATCCTCATCTTCTTCAAATAAACATCTACCCAACCATATCTCCCCCATCTTGTATTTATGAAGTTGAGTTTTTGGATGCAAGTATGATTCCCAAGATAGTCATAGAGACTAGTCTTGTGGTTTTATTGTTATAGGGAACTCTCTAATGAGGAGATTCTACAGGTGCAAGTTGACGCCCTCCGTGCATCTTAATCTCAACATTGCCTGGATCACTGAGTATGTGACAGGTGGAACTTTTTTTGACAAAAAACTTTTTTGACATAAAAATATCAAAATGAACAGGAACAAGCACAGAGCTATGGGCTATTCCACTGAAGACTTGTCATGTTGACACTGAACCATTAAGCTCTCTTTAAGTCCAGCCATTCATGCAATTTTGAATGTATCTGGTTTATCATCTAATTTAAATCTTTCAATTTTTCACTGAAAACAGCATGAGAGATTTTATTAGGTGCCATGTTAAAATCTAGGTAAATCATGTAAAAAAAAAAGTTTGATCTTTCCTTGATAACGTTGTGCTGACTCTTCGAAATCACCACTCCCCTGTCTAGATGTTTGATAACCATCTCTTTAATAAGCCATTCTAGAGTTTTTCCTGGATTCAAAGTCAAGCTCATTGACCTGTAATTTGCAGACTGTTCTCTTCCTTTTTCTGAAAACTGGAACATTTGCTTCTACTTACTTTATGATGCCTTTTTTATTTTCTATCATCTTTTAAATATTCTAGCTGTGACTCAGCAATCAAATCCAAGGGTAAGTAGTGGATCACCTGGCTCAAGTGACTGAAATTCATCAAAAGCAGCTAGATAATTGAAACTGGAAAGGCCTTAAAGAGATAGTTTTACAGGTATGGAAACTGAGGCCCAGAGGGCAACTTGGGAAAGGGATGTGCCGAGCTATACTCACTTCCACCTATATCCATATTGTCTCCCTTATACTTTTAGCCAGTCCATGTCACTGGAAGACTCTTCCTTGAGTAAATCCATTTGCATCATGATTGTGGTCTTTCTTGACTCTCTGCTTCTATTCTCCTTTGGATTTCCCAGAATTAGCCATTTGTTATTTCTAACTGCAGCTCATACCTGTCCTTGAAAGGGAATGTGCAAGAATTATGGAGAGGGTCTTTCTATATTATCCTGGACCTATGATAACCTGGAAAAGGTTATTTTTATATATCTTCTATATGTATATGTAAGGCTGATGATGAAAGTCAAATAAACTTTTGAGATTCATTGGTTTTCTCTTGAACTACAATAGTGAAGATTGATAATGAATATAATGGAGGCCCCATGTAATGAAAAAACTTAATAAGAGCTTACTTTGGGCCAAATACTGTGTTAGATTCTGGGAATATAAATGGGAAAACATGACAAACCCTACTCACTATTTTTTTTTTCCTACCTCACTACAAGATGCTGGCTGTTGAACTTGATCAGTCAAAGCTGCATATTCTGATTG
Organism: Myrmecobius fasciatus; assembly: GCA_023553655.1. NCBI lineage: Eukaryota > Metazoa > Chordata > Mammalia > Dasyuromorphia > Myrmecobiidae > Myrmecobius > Myrmecobius fasciatus. The sequence continues at coordinate 24,766 of JAJPUD010011861.1, forward strand.
CCTTTTTTCTGCCAAGGGCAGAGAACCCAGTTATAGTAGGTTGGAGGTAACAAGGATAACCAGCAGGTGTCACTCTCTGGCAAGGCATGAAGATGCAGAGTAGAGAGTGAAAGATCAGAGCCATCCTGCCTTCTGGTTCAGTGCTACCTTGGGAGTGTCAGGAAGGACCTTTCTTCTTCCCCAAGAGGCATATGGCTCACATCTCTCCTCCTCCCTCTTGCTTCAGAGATCAGAGCTTCTGTGAAACACCTGTGCTCTAAACCACCTGAATCTGCTTGAGCAATGACTCAATTCTGCTAGGGGATACCTCAGACCTGAGTCACGTAGTTCTTCTATCTCTGCTATTTAGAAGATTATAAGGGTTCCTAATAAAATCAAAACCATAACGTCCTCTAACACTCAGTTCATCCCTCAGTTCTTGAAACCCCAGCATTCTGCACAGAGGTTTAAACCTCTCACCCATTTTAGTTCTATGTATAGCAAGATAGTCATTGGTGTTCTCCATTGGACTCCTCCTGTTCTTATCCCCTTCATAGGCAATTAATTAACAGGAGCAGTCACAGATCACTTATGACTGATCATGTTTTGTAGGAGACAAAAAAATTAGGAGATAGCAGTAATTTTTTAAAAAATTAGTAAATGCATTTATTTGAAACAAATGCAAAATAAGAAAAAACAGAAAAAAGAAAAAAATTGTGCTCAGCAGAACACTGAAGAGAATTCAAAATATGTAACAATAAATTTTCATTTTAAGAAAGCATATATAATAAGAGAAGATATTGTATTCATAATGTTCATCTTTTCTTTGATTCCTTGTAGGTTTTCTTTTGTTTTCTGCTGGGCACTTTTTACTTTCTTCTTTTTTCCCCCTTTTCTCCCACCTACCTCTCCCAAGCAGGTTATAGTTAAGCACAGATATATTTATTTATTTTTTTATTAAAGCTTTTTATTTGTATAACATATGTATGGGTAGTTCCCCAGCATTGATCTTTACAAAGCTTTTCATTACAACTTTTACCCCCAGTCCCCTCCCCTCCCCTAGATGGCAGGAAGTCCACTACATGTTAATAATGTTGAAATGCTGGACAAGTTAGCACAGATATATTTATGTCTCTCTCTTTCCCTCTCTCTCTCTCTCTCTCTTTCTCTCTCTCTCTCACGCAAACACACAAGCATATACCTACATATACATACACATTACACAAACATATATATATATACATACACATATATGCATACATTTAAGATAATATGAATGTGGTGAGAACTAACTTTTTAAAAAAGGAGAGGAAAACACACAAAAGTATTTGCCAGCAACAGGCATCTCTACCTTATTGTTGATCCCAAGGAACAACTATCTCCATTGTGTACTAGCCACCCCCATTAGAATTCCTATTTCTAAAGCTCAGAGTCTTGATTGATGAAGTCCAACAAGCTCAGACTAGTCTCTAACCTCACAGTGCAAAATGCTCACAGGCAGCCATTGAGCTACTCTTGCCTATGGACATAGTCAGCGTCACCAGGGCTGACTTTAGGACGGGTGCTCTACCCACTGCACCTCTCAGAGAGGAGAAGGGCTTTGCCCAAGGTCACCCATGTAGGAAGTGTTAAGTGTCTGAGATCAGATGGAACTCAGGCCCTCCTGACTTTAGGACCGGTGCTCTACCCACTGCACCATCTAGCTGCCTGGATTGGCCACCTTTCAATGGTATCCTTTCATCTTGCCCCAGCTGCCCTAGTTCAGACATCTAGCTCCTCTTATTCTCTCTTAATTTAATTTCTTCCCATTCCCACCTTCCTAGGGACACTTGGCAGCCCCGGTCCCCACCCTCCCTTCTTTTGAACACGTTCTACTCCAGGTTTATGAATTTCTATGAAAGGCAATTAAAAAAAATTCTCCCACCCTTCCGAAATCCAAAGACGGTCTTCTGCATTTCCTGTTCAGTTTTCAGACCCGATTGTCGGGCTCCTCTTGGTCTCTGTCCCCTTTGGGATGGAGGGCTGTTTGCTACCTGGTGGAGGATCAAAGAGACTTAGAACATTACAGGATATAACACCCCCCCCATATATGTATACACACATATATGCAGACGTATGTATACATATATGCGCACATACTTGTATATGTATTTACGTATGTCTGCATCCACACACATATGAAAGGCCGGAAAGGCCTTGGGGGACATTTAGCCCAGAGAAGGGAAGATGGGGGCACGGGGGAACGATCCGGTATTCGAGTCTTAGAAGCACCTGCGGAGGAAGGGAGCTCGCCCTTACTGTGCGTGGGGAGGGGCCGAGGCGCCCCTAAGAAAGGGGGGAGAGGGCTGGCCTTGGTTCCCGACATGACAACCGCGTGATCTTGGGCAAGTCGGCTCACTTCTCCGGGCCTCGGTTCTTTAAAATAAGGAGGCCGGGCTAGACCCTTTGTAGCTCTGGGTCTCAGCTGTCAGGGCAAGCGGGGAGAGGAGCGCTGCCTTCCGAGGAGCAGAGGAAACGGGGCTCCGAGAGGGGACACTGGCTCGGGCCAGTTTGTTAGGGCGCAATTTAAGGCCGCTTTCCGGGCTCCCGGCACACAGCCTGATGGGGGGCGGGGCGGCTCAGCGGGCAGCGCCCCCAGGGCAGGGGCAGAGGCTTAAGTGGCAGGGAGCCTGTCTCTCCGGGCTTCGGCCGCTGGATGTCAGGCTTACCCCGCCGGGGAGCCTTGGACCCAGCCCAGCCCGAGGCTTCTGCAGCCACTTGTAAATCTGTCTCTCTGGGTCTCTGTCTCCCTCTCTCTACCTGTCTCTGTGTCTCTGCGTTTTTCTGTCCCTCCTTCTCTCTCTGTCTCTGTCTCTCTATGTATCTCTCAGTCCCTCTCTCTCTCTCTCTCTCTCTCTCTCTCTCTCTCTCTTTCTATATCTCTGTCTCTGTCTATCTCTCTCCCTTTTTCTCTGTCCTTCCCTCTTTCCGTTTTTTTGTCTCTGTCTCTCACTGTCACTATATCTGTCTCTCTCTGTTTCTCCCTCTCTCTCTGTCTCTCTCTCTGTCTCTTTCTCTCTGTTTTTCTCCCTCTCGTGTTTCTCTCTTTCCCCCTCCTTCTCTTTGTCTCTGTCTGTCTGTCTCTGTCTCTCTCACTCCCTCTCTCTGTTTTGTTCTCTCTTTTTCTCTCTCATCTATCTTTCTGTTTCTCTCTGTCTCTGTTTCTCTTTCTCTTTTCCCCCTCTTTCTCTTTGTCTCTATCTGTCTCTCTCCTCCCTCTCTCTGTCTCTGTTTCCCTTTCTCTTCCCCCCCCATCCCTCCCACTCTCCCTTATCGCTGATTCTGAGGTTCCATATCAATAATTCTCTGGCTCAGCAAGGTGGGCTCTGGGCAGGAGGGGCTGACAAGTGCCAGGATATATGGAGCTTTCCCGGTTGTAATTTTAGTTACTAAGGACTGCCTGACCGGGAGCAGGGATCCTGGGTCCTAGCCCTGGCCTCATCCCTTGGCTAATCTGGAGCTTGCCCCTTCACCTTGTTGGGCTCCAATTTCCTCCTGAGCAAAATGGGGAGGTGGGAGGACATGCTGTGGCTCCAGCTGTGAATTCTAAGTTATTCTTCGGGGAAGAAAAAGGCTGGGCATTAATGACCACCTTGAATGCAGGGGTAAATGGAGGCAGAGAGGTGCCAGAGCTGAGCAGCTCTAAGCAGAGCAGCCCGAGAGCTTCGACCTGTGTCCTGTGAACTGAGCTGCCCTTGGGTTTGGGCTTTGTCCCCAGCCCTTACTGAGACTGGGCAGTAACTCAGGAAGGCTGCTGGGAGAGTTGGCCAGCCAGTGTATAAACAATCATTAACCACTTATGACATGCCAGCCACTGGGCCAAACCCTAGGATAAGAAAGACAAATGACTTTCCCTGAGCCCAAGAAGCTCTCCTTCTCATGGAAGGGGCATCCGGCTTCCCCAGCAGGTGCAGAAGCAGCCCTGGGACCGATTCACATCCTACCCCCTGAAAAATCTCCCATTGTCAAGGTCTGCCCCCCTTGACATGACACCCTCCTTTCTTAGGTTCACAGACCATAATTTTTTCAATTATTCCCTAAGTCCTATTTTTCAAAAATTCCTAATTTTAAAAGTTAGAGAATCTTGGGGCAGCTAGGTGGCGCAGTGGATAGAGCGTCAGCCCTGAAGTTAGGAGGACCTGAGTTCAAATCTGGTCTCAGACATTTAATACTTCCTAACTGTGTGGCCCTGGGCAAGTCACTTGACCCCAATTGCCTCAGGAAAAAAAAATTAGAGAATCTCCTCAGTTTCCAATTCTTGGCCACCACAGAAAGAGCTGCTCCAAATATTTTTGCACTTCTGCATGTTTTTCTTCCCTTCAAATACAGACAGACCTAGTACCCGAGGTCAAAGTACAGTTTAATAGTTCTTTCCAGAATAGCTGCACCAGTTCACAACTCTACCTACAGGGCAGCCATCAATGTGGTGATCCTTCCAACATCTGCCATTTTCCTTTTTTTTTTTTTTAATTTTTTAAAATTTTGGTCATTTTTGCAAATTCTCACAGCATCCTCAAGGGCAGCTTTACCCTTAGGGTAGATGAGGAGGCCCTGAATGCTGGGGCAGGATCAAACCCACAGATGTTCATTAAATATCTAGTATGGATAAAGCACTGGATGTAACAATCAAAAAACCCAATCCATTCCTTGACTTAAGGAACTTAGCATGGCTAGGTGCTGGGTAGCTCAGTGGACAGCTGCTGGACTTGGGAGTTCAAATCTAACCTCAGACATCCACTAGATGTGTGACCTTGGACACTTAACATTTGTCTCAGTTTCCTCTTCTATCAAATGGTGATAGTAATATTTACCTCCAAGGTTTGTGGTGGGGATAAAAAGAGCTAATACTTGTAAAGTGCTTTGCATATCACAAATTGCTATGTAAATATTAGCCATTATTATTAGTATTTTATTTATTTATTTTTTGCTGAGGCAATTGGGGTTAAGTGACTTGCCCAGGGTCACACAAAGTGTTAAGTGTCTGAAGCCACATTTGAACTCAGCTCCTCCTGACTTCAGGGCTGGTGCTCTATCCACTGCACCACCACCTAGTTGCCCCAATCTTAGCCATTATAGTAGTTTTAGTATCTCCCATCTCTATAACATTTGAAGCACTTCCCAAGCAATGGCCCTTCAACAAAGGTAGTTGAGGTATTTTTGTCCCCCTTTCACAGATGAGGAAACCGAGGCTTGCAGAAGTGATGTAGTTGGTCCAGGATCACACAACTAGTAGATAGAAGATCTGGGATTTAACAATGAGTCCCTTAATTCCAAACCCAGTATTTTATGTAGCATAATCCCCTGCCTGAAGAGGACCATGTGGGGATTCAAACTCAGGACCTGTGACTCCCAAATTCAACGCTTTTTCTACTACGCCAGATTCGCTCTGGGAGAGGAGAGGGGAAATCAGAGTAGTTGGTTTACCATTTAATGGAAAATAAAACACCTCCATAAAGAAGGATGCGGCGAGATAGAATGTGAGCAATACAGAGTTCTCTGGGGAGAGTGATGGAGGGAGAATCATGGCAAGCTTCAAGGAAGCGGCAGCATCTGAGCTGGGTGGACCTTCAAAGATTTCACCAAGCGAGGAGGTGGGAGAAGACCAGATGAGAGGGGCCTTGAATCAGACCAGGCTGAACTAAAGCTGGAAAGGCAGCTCTGAGCCCGGAAGGTTTGCCTGCAGAGTTTGTGCATCATGTTTTGGGCCAAAGGGATCCAGTGAAAACCTTAGTGTAATGCACCAGGAAGCTTAATTGGATGGAGCACAACAGCTTTCTTCCTCCAGCTGGGGTGGGGGGGCAGGAGATCAAGTCCTAGGAAGCTTCAGGTGTTTCCTGCTCCCAAGAACCCCTGGAAGGGCCTTCAAGGACAGGCCTGTGACTCCACAGCCTCCCTGGCTTCCTGTTCCATGTGTCGTGTGCTGGAAGAACAGAGCCTCTTTTAGGAAGGACAGCAGCTGGAGCTTGGGTGGGCTGGTTCTAGGCTGGTCCAGGGCGGTTTGGAGGAGCTCCGTTTATCTCAAGGGGCCAGGCACATCTTGAGCAATGTTATCTGGGAGCACCATTCCAGTGAGTGACTTGGGGAGGAGAGCAGAGGAGGGATGCTGGGAAGGGGCCAAAGTGGTTCTGATAAAGCCCTGTGAAGTCTGCAAGCCAGAGACTCCCTGAACCCAGAATCTCTGCCCTCTTCCCATCAGGAGTCTCCCCCACCCTCATTCATCAGAACCTCCCTTTCTCCTGGCTCATTGTCCTGAGGGGACAGGTCGGGGATGTGTTAGCCATGAACCTCTGCAGCAGTGCAGAATGGGGATGGAGGCAGGGATGCTGATAAGGAGTCCACTCAGCAAGGGCAGGCCTGGGATGGGATGGGGGAAGGGACCCCAAGTCTATCTGGTAGAGGAGCCTGAACCAAATTCAAACCCTTTTATTGTTAAAATGTCTTTATTGATCCATTCTCACAGAATCTGAGAGGAATCAAAGGGGTCATCTAGTCCAGGGACTCTGGACCTAAAGGTCTATGAATAGATTTCAGGGGGTTCATTAACTTTTTTTTTTTTTTTTTTTTTTTGCTAAGGCAATTGGGGTTAAGTGATTTGCCCAGGGAAACACAGCTAGGAAGTGTTAAATGTCTGAGGCTGGATTTGAACTCAGTTCCTTCTGACTTCAGGGCCAGGTCCATTAACTTTTAACCTTTAAATGAATTTTTTAAAGTAACTCCTTTAATTATGAATTAAAAAAATGATTCCAAGAAGGGGTCCAAATGTCCATGACACAAAGAAGGACCCTTGCTCTAGTCCAAAGCCTACTTGGGGGGAATTCTTATGGTCTTATACCCAACAAATGGCCAACTAGCCCTGGCTTGAAATCCTTCAAAGAAAGTGATGAACAACAATCACTCACCTTTAGAAATAAAGTTTGCAAAGCACTTCATGTGTCCTATTATGTGATCCGGACCACAATCCTAGGAGGTAGGTGCAATCATTTTAGTCATTTTATAGATGAGAAACTGAGGCAGACAGCTAATAAATGCCTGAGGCCGGGTTCAAATGATAAGTCCAAATATAGGGAGAATAGAAAGAATTCAAAAAAACACAGGAAGATTTATATGAGCTGATGCAGAAGGAAGAAAATAGACGCTGGAAAACAATCTGCAACATAAAGGAAGGTAAGAGAACTCAGAGCAAACCCTCTGACCAATATTGGTTCCAAATGACTGAAGTTAAAAGAGAGTGTCTCAAAAAAAAATAGTGTCTCCCATTGTGCAAAGAAAAGGCAAATGCTGGAGTGAAGACTGATAAAGCGAGGGCTGCCTATCTCGATCCTTATATTAAACAGTTTTGTTTAACAATCTTTTTATGAGAAGGGGCAGGGAAGTTTATTGGTGTTTCCAAAAGTAAAATGGGTTCTCTTGAGAGTTAAGTAGCTCAGTGGACTTACAGTAAGAAAGACCTGAATTTGAACCAGCTTCAGACATTTACTAGCTGTCTAGGGAAGGGGGGGGGGAAGGGAGGGACAGAGAGAAACAGAGACAGAGAGACAGAGACAGACAGAGAGAGACAGAGACATACACATTATTAAGTATGAATTATATTTTACAAATAATATCTGATATGATTCAAACTTGGGAGGTAAGTGCTATTATTATCCCCATTTTAAAGTTGAGGAAACTGAGGCAGAAAAGTAAAATGACTTGACCAGAGACATACAGCTTGTGTCTGAAGCCAGATTTGAATTCATTTTCCTGACTCCCAGGTCCATCCATTGAGCCACTCAGCTGTGGATGATGAATTGGAGAGGACACAGATTAGGAGCTATTGATGAGTCTAAGTGAGAGGTGATGGGTCTAGTCTGAAGTGGTGGCCCCTAAACTGAAAGAAAAGGAAGTGTAGAGATAGAGATAAGAAGATCTGACAATGAAGCAGTTAAAAGGGGGGTGAGGAAGAAGGAGGAATCCAGGATGATTAGGGGAAAACTGTGATGTCCTCAATAACAGGGAAGTTTGGAAGGATTGTGTCTTGAAGGGGGAGGATGTTGAGTTTGGTTTGATGCATCCAATAAACGATGATGTGGGCTAGAAAGAGAGATCTGAGGTTTATCAGCATAGATAATTGAGTACACAGGAACTAATGAGGTCAGAAAAAGAGAGTAAGAGAAGGCAGAGGGGGGGCCCAGAGAAGAGATTTGGGGGTTCTGTTGGTGCTACGGATGCTGATGCAGCAAAGAATCTGAGTAGGAGAATTTGGAGATCAGGGTCAAGAATCCCTTCGAGGAGGATGTAGGGAGAAGACCTGGGTCAATGGGGAAACTTCTGGTGATAATCCTGGCCTTTTTCACAGGGCATTTCAGGGAGCTTTCCACTATTGCTTCAGCCTTACTAAACCTGGCAAGATTTCTCCAGGCCAGCAGAGAGGGAGGAGCGAGCCAGGGATGCAGAGCCCCGCTCTCTGGACAGCATGGCAGGGAAATGGATCAGAGAGCCGAAAAGCTGGGTCCTGGGGCTCGGCAAAGGGCCACCTGGGGCAGAACACAACCTTGCCAACATGCATTATTCTAGGATTTGCAAAGCCCAGTAAGTCAGAGAGGATAGGAAGGATTACTCCCATGTTACAAGGAGGAAACTATGACTCTGGGATTTCAGGGGACCCGTCCTGCTCATCCACAGCTAGTAGGAGCTGGAAACCAAGTCTTCTGCCTTCAGACCTCCTTCTCTTTCCACTCCATCACACTTTCTCTCATCTGTAAAATGGGATGCATCATCCCTGCCTTGGCTCTCTCTCAGGATTGTGGGGAGGGTCTCATACATATGAAGGTGGTACAAATTGTAAAGCGCTATCCATGTGTGTGTGAAGGGCTGGGCTTACTACTAACTCTCTGGCTTGTTTTGAAGTGTGTGTACAGAGGCAGAGGAGGAGCTTGGAAATCTGGGTCGTCTCCATGCTGGTCTTGTGGCAAGTAAGGTTCGTGTGCCTGGCTCTGCAGGACCCTGTTGGGACCTGCTTGGAATCTGCTGGCGGGCAGCGCCAGGCCAGTTCGAGCGGGGTTCCTGTTGCAGCCTGTCTGCATGGAGGAGGCAGCTTGGGTTTGTGGCTCTGCTCCTGGAGAGTCTTTCCCTCACTGACTGCAGGGGGGACTTATTCATGCTAGAGAAATGTAATATGGACTCAAAACAATCCCTATTTGTCTTGGCAGGAAGCCCCAAACATAACCTCGTTGCCAGCCCAGAGTGCTTACAGAGACACCATGTGCATCTGAGTCACATCCCCAGAAGGCAGCAGGCAGGCGTGCAAGCAAACACACACACACTCACACACACACACTCACTCACTCATGGGCTTCTAGCTTCATGTCCTGAGTGTATGGGCTGGGATTTGCCCCGCTCCAAATATAGCCTCTGCTGCTGGGACTATGGCCAAGTCCATTCTCCGGCTCTGACATCACAGGACAGCAGAAGCTAGGGAAGTTAACCAGGAACCAAGCTGTGGGGAAACTTCTCAGCAGCTGACCGGAGCTGGGTTCAGGGGAAGGGGTCATGACCAGGCCTCCTGGAATCATCCCTGCTCAGGTGTCCAGCTGGGCCTTCAAAGTTGGCTCCTGAGGGAGCCAGAGCTGCCCAGGACCTGGGGGATGGGGGGCACATAGTCACTGCTACACCACTGGGCCATGGTAAGGAGTGGGGAGAGATGATGTTCACCCAAAGCATCTCCCTATGTCCCTTTGCACCTGGGCTGTCTATTCTGACTTCCTGGAAAGATGATTGTATTTCCTTCCTTCTTTTTTTCCTTCCTTCCTTCCTTCCTTCCTTCCTTCCTTCCTTCCTTCCTTCCTTCCTTCCTTC
>JAJPUD010011861.1:39617-52283 GCA_023553655.1 Myrmecobius fasciatus
ACTATAAATAGTTTTAATTTCATCCTCTGAAAATTGTCTGTTCACATCCTTTGACCATTTATTGATTGGAGAATGGCTTGAATTTTTATAAATATGAGACAATTCTCTATATATTTTAGAGATGAGGCCTTTATCAGAACCATTAAATGTAAAGATGATTTCCCAATTTGTTGCTTCCCTCCTAAACTTGTCTGCATTGATTTTGTTTGTACAAAAACTTTTTAACTTAATATAGTCTAAGTTATCTATCTGGTGTTCAATTAAGAGTTCCAGTTCTTCTTTGGACACAAATTTATTCCATCTCCATAGGTCTGAGAGGTAAACTATATTACATTCCTCTAATTTACTTATAGTATCTCTCTTTATATCCAGATCATGAACCCATTTAGATCTTATCTTGGTATGTGGTGTTAGATGTGGGTCAAGCCCTAATTTCTTCCACACTAGTTTCCAGTTTTCCCAGCAGTTTTTGTCAAATAGTGAATACTTATCCCAAAAGCTGGGGTCGAAAAGGCAGGCAATTTGATATAAATTATACATGTACAGTCACACAAAACCTTTCCATATTAGCCGTGCTACAAAAGAAAAAAGACCCCCCCCAAACCCCAAGAAAAATAAACTTAAAAAAAAAAGTATGCTTCTGTCTGCATTCCGATGCTATCAGTTCTTTCTCTAGAGGTGGACAGCATTTCTCAACATGAGTTCTTTGGAATTGGCTTGAATCATGGTTTTAATGAGAACAGCTAAGTTGTTGACGGTTGGTCATTGTACAACTTTGCTGTCACTGTGTATAGCAGCACCTTGTTGGTTTTGCTCATTCATTCTGCACTATGATCTTTCTCATGTATATTGTCTCTTTATTGGCCTATTTAGTAAAATTATTTGTTCTCATTTGACTCAGGAATCGTTTAGCATATTATTTAGTCTCCATTTAGAGCTGCATCTTTTACATATTTCCATGACTGATTACTAATTTTTTTTGATGAGGCAATTGGAGAGTTACATAGCTTAGTAAGTATTAATTATCTGTGGCTAAATTTGAACTCAGGTCTTCCTGACTCCAAGGCTGGTGCTCTATTCACAGAGCCATCTAACTGCCCCATGATTACTATTTTTTAAGGACAGAAAGTAAAGAATGTGGTGTCTGAAAAGCATGCTAAATGTTTCTACATTTACATATTTATGAGTTCTTTATGCCCTATATATAAAAGATCATTTTATAGGTAAAGTATTATGTGATGCTGAAAGCAAGTACAGTCTTTTAAATACCCATTCAAGAATCACATTAAAATTTGCAAATCCATGTTTCTTTTTTCAATTTATTTTTCAGTTTCATAATTTTCTTGTTGTTTATCTTTGCTAGATTCATCAAGGTCTGAAAGAGGCATGTTGAAGTAAGTTACTATTATGTCTTACTATTTAATTCTTTTTACATTTCAGTTAGCTTTTCTTTTAAATATTTAGATGATATGCCACTTATAGTTGCAGTGGCTGTAGTGGCATATGCAGTGGCATAGAAGATTCTTTTCATTCTAAATCTATGATCCTAGTATTCTAATATATTTATGGATGGAAGGGATCTTCGAAGTAATTCATTTTATAGATTCAGAAAATGAAGCTGAGAGAGGTTAAGTGACTTACTCAACATCACAAATGTAGAAAGTGACAGAGTCAGAAACTGAATCCAAAATCCCCTGATTCTTTTCACTGAATCATGGTGCTTCCTTAGTACAATATTTTGCATTGATATCCTTTCATTTTATGCACAGTGATTTGATGTACAATATAGTTTCCTTGTTTGTTACTTTTATATTATCTATTTTCAGTGTTGCCTTAACTAAAATCATGGTTTTGGTTCCTGATTTTTTTTTTAAATTCAGCATAATTCATGGTGTTTGAATTAAGCATAATACAAACTTTAATAGCTTAAAACTTCATCAAGACTTTTGGGACATGCTGCATGTTTTATTCCAGTCTCCCCTCCCAATTCTGTATGTGCCTTATTTTTTACATGTACTATTGTTGTTGTTATATTGTTTTCTGATCCATTCTTTAACTCTCTTTTTTTGAAGAGGTAAATTTGGCCCATTAATACTCAAGTTTGGAATTGTTGTTTGCTGTCCTCTCCATCTGATCTTTTTATTTTACCCTTTTAAAAAATGAAAGCATCAGAATGTTACTGCATCTTGTTTTGCTTGAAGCAATTTGATTCCAGTGTCCACACAAACCCAAAGTAACCATCCTTTCCCTGCTCAATTCAGTCCTTCATTAGATTCCTTGATTCTAATTTTCCTGATTTAATTTTCTCATATAATTCTTTTCTAGTTCAAATAAGAATATTGTTTAGGAGCCCTCATCTCCTCTTTTCATCCCTCTAAGTTCTTCTTCTTCTTTTTTTTTTTTAAATGATCTTTACCTGTGACATCCAGATTTCAAGAAATACAAATTCACTTCTTATTTTTCCCCTCTTCTTTCTCCCTTCTGTGACTTCAGTCTGATTACCCTTTAGGAGACTAGCCCCTAGTTATTCTCTCTAATTACTTCAATGAACATCTAATAAGCTGGATTAAAGAATTTATCTTGTTTCCTCCTTTCAGCATTTAGTTATACTAAACTTTAATTTAGTTACATTAAACTTTAATAAGTTTATTTTATTGACTACATTTGCTTTTTCAAAGTCTCTGCTTAACAATTTGGAACTATGCTCAAAGGGCTATCAAACTCTGCATATCCTTTGATTCTGCAGTGTCTCTACTGGGCCTATATCCCAAAGAGATCATAAAAAAGGAAAAAAGGACCCACATGTGCAAAAGTGTTTGTAGCAGCCCTTTTTGTAGTGGCAAGGAACTGGAAACTGAGTGGATGCCCATCAGTTGGGGAATGATTGAATAAGTTATGGTATATGAATGTTATGGATTATTATTGTTCTATAAGAAATGATCAGCAGGATGATTTCAGAAAGACCTGAACAGACCTACATGAACTGATTCTAAATGAAATGAATAGAATCAGGAGAACATTGTACACAGCAACAACAAGGTTTTGTGATGATTAACTCTGATGAATATGGCTCTTTTCAACAATGAAGTGATTTGGGCCAATTTCAATAGACTTGATGAAGAGAGGGGATTATAGGGACTGAATATAGATCACAGCAAATAGTATTTTCATCTTTTTTGTTTGCTTTTTTTTTCTTTCTCATTTTTTTCTTTTTAATCTGATTTTTCTTGTGCAGCATGATAAATGTGGAAATATGTATATAGAAGAATTACACATGTTTAATCTATATTGGATTACTTGCTTGGGGGGAAGGAAGGAAGAAAAATTTTGAACACAAGGTTTTGCGAGGGTAAATGTTGAAAACTATCTTTGCACGTATTTTGAAAATAAAAAGCTATTATTATATTTTAAAAATAAATTTAAAAAAAGACTGCTCAAAAATTGGAATTGATTGGAAATTTGTCATTTTGTTGAAAGTCTATCTTTTTATATTAGGATATACTTATAATTTTAGAATATATAATCTTGGGATACAGGACACTTTTCATTGCTTTTTAGCAAAGTACAGAAGAAAGAACAGTAACTGTGGAATTTAGAAATCCCAAATCAAAATCCTATCTCTGACACATTATTTGTGTGAACTTGGACAAGTCACTTGATTGCCTGTTCTTGTAGGAATCTTTATTTGACAGCAAAGCTCTAGAGAGTACATGGTATAATGTAAAGACTGATGTAGAGTCAAAGGATCTGGTTCAAGTCTAGGCTTTGACTTCTGGAGAAAAAAACTTGATCTCTCTGGACTTCAGTTTCCTGCCCCCCCCCCTTTTTTTTTCAAATGAGGACAATTATTGATATCTAAGGTCCTTTTCAGTTCTAAATCTATGCTTTTGTAACCTAGTTGAGTTAAATTTGAGTTCTTTTCCTGAGTGTCTTGTGGATTTACCAATATATATTTTACTCTATTCCAATACATTAAAGTAAAATATGGTGTTCAGATTCATTTCATCATGTTTTTCTGAGAGAATAATGATTCTCAAATGCTTCAGATTTCTCTGTTGTTTTGCTTTGTAAAGATCTCAGATACTTTTCCAATTTTGCTACTTTTTCAGAGTGTTCTGTTTCATTAGTTTCCCACTATTCCCACCAGAATCATAACTCTTGTATTCATCTTTTTTTTTTTAAAAGATCTGATTTCTCTTCTTTTGACCTCCTTTAAATTTTTATTAAGTTTTTTTCTACCATTTTGGGTATTCTTGAAGTAGTTCAATCCTCATTTGGGAAAAGAAGGGTCTAGTTGTTATCATAGTATGGTTCTTTTTTTCCCCAAAAATTTCTTTTGGCTTTTTTTTTTACCCCATACTATTTATTCATTTTTAAAAATTGCATTTTTGTCTCTTTATTTTTCTTAGAGGTTTTCCTTATAGGAATGTCTTCCCTTTCATCTCCTTTTGTGATTGCTCCTGTACTTTAATGGGCACATTTACTACTTTATTTTAATAGTTAATTCCTTTTGTTTTTCTAGCACAGTCATTTACAGATATAATCCCATCATTACCTCTGCTCTTCCCTTCCCATCTTCCTCACACATTGAGCAATTTTTCTGTGACAAAGAAAAAAGATTAGGCAAAACTGACTGATACATTGACCTCATCTGACTGCATACTTCATTTGTACCAGTATTCCCTGACTCTACCTCTCTATGATAAGGAGAAGGGAGTTTGTTTCATTATCTATTTTCTAGGAACAACATTGGTCATGATGATTACTTAGAATTTTGGTTTCCAATTAGTGTTCTTTTTGTTTATATGATGGTAGTCATATATATTATTTTTCCCGTTTTGCTTTCTTCACTCTGCATCAAACTAAATTTTTCCCTATTTCCTTGGAATTACTTTTTCAGGCTGTATGCTAGTTGGTGAGATCATAGAATCATACATTTAAAGCTGGAAGGCAATTTAGCATCTAATCCAATCTTCCCCCAGTTTACATTTGAGGAAAGTGAGATACAGAAGGGAAGTGACTTTCACAAAGACACACAAGTATGTCTTGGCAGCTCTCGGAATTAACTCCCACATTAAGCCTTCTTAATTGCTGGGTTGAAGGATATGAACAATTCATTTCCTTTAATTGAATAAATCTAACTACTTATATATTGGAATGTGAGTTCAGGATGGGAAGTGATTTTGTCTTTCTTTATCATGTCTGTGCTTAATCACCAGGTCTGGTACATTATAAGTGCTTAATAAATGCTTGTTGACTTACACAAGGTTTGGAGAAATCCACTGTCCTATCAACAATATACTATTACATCTTCCCCCAGCCCTTTACAAAAGTCCTTTTTGGATATTCTTTTATTAAAAGAAGTAGTTATGGGTATCTTTCTGGATCTATCAATAGTTGACTATTGGAACCTAGATT
This sequence comes from Myrmecobius fasciatus, assembly GCA_023553655.1. Classification (NCBI taxonomy): domain Eukaryota; kingdom Metazoa; phylum Chordata; class Mammalia; order Dasyuromorphia; family Myrmecobiidae; genus Myrmecobius; species Myrmecobius fasciatus. The sequence continues at coordinate 45,036 of JAJPUD010011861.1, forward strand.
GTACCACATGTTTCAAAGCCAATCTGTCTTTTCATGTCACCATACTTTTGAGTATTTTGGTTCTTAGCCCTTGAAAAATTCTCCAATTTTAAAGACTCTTGTTCTAATTTTCACCATTTTTATTCATCACGTTTATGTATAAAATATATTTTTTCTTTAAATTACAACCACATTTTTAAATTATTTTGAGACGAACGGTCTTAGACAAGACATCTTGCTGGAATCATTGGCCTGGAGTTAGGAAGATCTGAGTTGAAATCTCACCTTAGACATTTACTTGCTGTATGACTCTGGGCAAGTCACTTAAATTCATTAAATGGGGATAATAACAGCACCATCCTCACAAGGTTGTTGTGAGCACCAAAGGGGACAATATGTATAAAATACTAAGTACAGTGCCTGGTACGTAGAGAGCATTATATGAATGCTTATTCCCTTCCCTTCTCCTCCTTCTCTCTGGCTCTAATTATGAGGATGTTTTTTCTTTCATGCAGCTGAGATTTGCTTTCTTTTTATTTCCCATCCACTTCTAGATTTGCCTTCTAGGGCCAAGAAGAACTAATCTAATCTTTCTTCCATGTGGCAGCCCGCCATGCCCCTGCCATCTTCTCTCCTCATGGTTCCTTCAGTTAAACTTTATGTGGCATAATCTACAGTCCCCTTGGCAATAGAGCAGAGCATCCTGGTTCACTTTCCTCTGGATACTTTTTAGTTGTCCTAAGATGTGAGATCCAAAGTTGAACTCAGAGTTCCCCAAGGGGTCGGAGGAATCCAGAAGATTTTGAGATTATTTTCTTGCCTCTCTCTCAGTATAATTTAACAGCACACTGGTATTTTAGGGGTCAGCCACATGGTACTGTGGATTCCTATTGAACTTTTTAATCCCGTAAAACCCCAACATTTTTATCAGATGATCCCGATCTAAACACACCTCCTCATCTCATATTTAGGAAGTTCATTTTTTGGACCCAAGTACAGAATCTTACATTTGTCCTTACTAAATTTAATCTCATTGGATCTAGCCCAACATTCTAGTGTGCTGAAATATCTTTGGATCCTAACTCTGTCATCTAGCATGTTAGCTATCTCTTCCAGCTATGCATCATACATAAATTTAATGTTATCTATGCTTTCATTCAGGTAACTGATAAAAATGTTCCATGGCGCAGATTCCTAGATCTGTCCGCTGAGATCTTTTTCCGATATAACATCAACTATGTTTTCATCAACTAATTCTTTAGGTCTGGTCACTTAACCAGGCCCAAATTTGCCTATTTAGAAATATTTATACAGCACACCATTTCTAGTCCATATTTCTTCCTCTTTTTTGGGGGATGTTTTGCTAAAATCTAGGTAAGTTACACTATATGTGCACAGATAAGTGGAAGACACAGAAAGAAGGAAAAAAGGCAAGAAAAATAATCAAGTGAAGTGCCCTGGGAAACTTCAAGGAAGGAGAAAACACTTTTATTGGATTGATCGAGGAAGTCTTCATGAAAGAGGAGACACCTAAGTGGGGAGCCTGGAAGGAGCAGGATTCTGAAAGTCAGAGTAATAAGTAATAAGTAAATTCAATAAACATTTATTAAGCACCTACTATACCCCAGGCTTACTAAGTGCTGGGGACACAATTAATAAAAAGAAAGACAGTCCCTGCCCTCAAAGACCTTATAATCTAATGAGTGAGGAAATGCACCAAAGTAGAGGATTTCAAGTCTGTGGAATGGTTGATAAGTCCTAGTTTTAATTTTTCTTTGGCATTCAAAACTGTACAACTCAACCCCTTCCTTCCATGATCCACTTGCTGGTTCCTTGAGCAGGATACTCCATTTCCCATCTCCATGCCTTTGCTCTGGCCATTCCCTATGGTTCTGTAGGGTCCAATGTCTAGTTCTACTTAGAATCTCTAGGTTACTTCAAATCTCAGCTCAAGAATGACCTACTGCATTAAGCCTTTCTTAGTCTCTTCTGTTGCTAGAAGCTTCCTGTCTAAGATCACCTTCCATCTAATCTGTATGTATCTTTTATGTATTTAATAATGTACATGTGTCTCTCACCCCATTAGACTGTTTGAGGGCAGGGACTATTTTTGCCTTTCTTCGTATCCCTAGTTCTTACAACTGTCCATATTATGTAGTAAGAGCTTAATAAATGCTTTCATCAGCTATGTCTAGCTCTTACAATATAAGGCATACAGCAAGAGCTTAATAAATATTTGCTGATTGCTCCATACCCTATATCTAGAGCTTGCAACAGTGCAAAATACACAGTAAGTATTTAATAAATGCTTGCCGATTATTTTCATTTCAAGTCTCTAGCACAGTAACTTACATAGAATTATACTTCACTCCCTTCTTCAGCCTGTCTTCACTTGGCTGGTGGCTTGTGGAGCTGATAGTGTGCTAATGAGGTTCAGAGTTAGTGCCAGGATAATAAATTCTTGGTGGAATAGGTCATGGGATTATGAGATTTAGAACAAGAAGGGATTTTAGAGACCATTTGGTTGAAGTCCCTTATTTTTAAAATAATGAGGAGAGGCCTCTGGTCCACAGGCCGACGGTCAGACATACAGCTAGGGTGCGGGAGAGCACGTATTCTGATATGAGTATTGGGTTTCTAAAGCCAGGGCACTATCTATTATACCCTTGCTCTTTTCAGGGCTCTGACAGCCCAGAAGCAGGAGCAGAAGCCAGGAATCCTTGAGCTTCTGGCTCAGGATGCTCTCTGGGAGGATCTCTAGAGGATGAAACCTGCCGATGGCCTCTGCTTGTCAAACAAGGTCAGGTTCCGAGAACCAGGGAACCCTCCAAACACCTCTTTCTGGGGCTTTTTCGAGGTCTGGTCCTGGCAATCTGGCCTATGTTTATGTGGAATCTTCTCTCGGCCTTCACTCCAGGACCCGACAGCTGATAGGGAGTGACAAGTCTGGAGAATGTTAGCTTTTACGCGAATGGCTGGTAGAAGCTGGCGCCTGAATGCATGGTGCTAGGAGATGGGAGAGGGAGAGGGAGAGGTCTGCTCCCCAGTGGGACGTGCTCGGGGACACGCTCGGATGCCGGGGCCAGAGAAAGGCCAAGCCCCAATCAGGCTCCCCTTCACTCAGCCCCCTTCCCCGGCCCGTCTTCATTTGGCTGGTGGCTTGTGGAGCAGATAGTGTGCTAATGAGCTTCAGAGTTAGCGCCAGGCGGGCGGGTTTCACACACAGACACGTGTGTTTATTCCGACGGAATGAACAGAATGTCCTGCCTACAGCATCTGACTCACTTTTCATAGGCTGTCGGTCTGGCATAGTGACATGAGACCCATGTCATTCACCTTAACTCACTGACCTAGGGCCCCCTAGTAGTAATACTACTAATAATAGCGAACGCTTTGTTGGTTTGGGGGCATCTCAGTTGTGCCCAATTCTCCGGGACCCCATTGGAGTTTTCTTGGCAAAGAAACAGGAGTGGTTGGCCATTTCCTTCTCCAGCTCGTTTAGAGATGAGTAAACTGAGGCAAACAGGGTGAAGTGACTTGCCCAGGATCACACAGCTAGTAGTGTCTGAAACTGGATTTGATCTCAGAATGAGTCTTCCTGATTCTATCCACTGAACCACAAAGCCCTGAATACGAGCACAACAACCCTCTGAGGTTGGTGCTATTATTATTTCCATCATGGGTAATCTGAGACTGAGAAAGGTAAAGTGACTTTCCTTGTAAGTACCAGAGGCAGGATTTAAACTTGTACTTATTTCACAGGGTTGTCCTTTACAAACCTAAAAGTGGTGGCTAAATGGTAGTTATTGTGATTATCTTACTGTTTTTCTGGAAGGGCTGGAGTGTAAAAAATCCTGGCTCGGAAGTCAGATATCAGAGTTCAAATTCTGACTGTGCCACTTAATTTATGCATCACTTTAACCAACTCATCTAACTTCCCCGTGCCTCAGTTTCCCTATCTGTAAGATGAGGGCATTGAACTGGAAGGCTTCTCACTTTGTAATCAGTTGCCTTGTGTCTTTAAGGGGCCCTCCCTGCTAAGAAAGAAGAAAGAAAGTGTGATTCAGAAGCTGTTTGAAGCCCTCTCTCACCGAGAAGTAAGAACATTCATCTGAACGGCAGGTTGGCCACCCTTGACTAGCTGGTGGATGGTTTCTTGCTGCCTCCTTCTGGCAGGCCTGGGGCCCCACTTCCTTGGGGGAGGCCCTCAGGGAGAGAGATGGGTTAGAATTTGTTTTTCCCAAGAAGGGGCAGTTCTTTGTAATCAGCTGTTTATAGCTGTCTGCCTGAAACATTCTGAGGATTCTGTCAGGCAGGCTAAGGACAAGCAGAGCCGGGAGGATTCTGGGAGGGGACAGAAGGGGTGTCCTGGAGTGACCCTGAAAACCAGAGGTACATTTAATTGCTATGCAAGTTTTCGGAAAGGAAAATAAGAGAACAAAGGCAGGAGTTGCAAATACAGCTTGAAGGAGATAAATGGGACAGTGGGGAAAAGCTTTGGCCTGGGAGATGGGAGATACTACTAATAAAACTAACTAGCATTTATGTAGCACTTGAATAATAAAATAATAATGCAATCTAGCATTTATGTAGTACTGAAATAATAATATTATTAGCTAGCATTTTTGGAGCACTTGAATAATAATAATAATAACACCACTTAGTTTTTATGTAGCGCTTGAACAATAATAAAACTAGCTAACATTTTTGTAGCACTTGAATAATAATAATAATAATAACACAAGCTAGCATTTATGTAGCACTTGAACAACAATAATAATGCAATCTAGCATTTCTGTAGCATTAGAAGAATTATAATAATACCAGTTAACTTTTATGTAGCACTTGAACAATAATATTAACTAGAATTTATGTAGCACTTGAATAACAATAATACTAGCTAACATTTATGTAGCATTTGAACAATAATAATACAATCTAGCATTTATGTAGCATTTGAAGAATACTATTAGTTAGAATTTATTGAACACCAATAATAATACTAACTACCATTTATGTAACATGTGAACAATAATAATAACAATAATAATAATATAAGCTAGCATTTCTGTAGTACTTGAAGAATTATAGTAATACCAGTTAGCTTTTATGTAGCATTTGAACAATAATATCACTAGCTAGCATTTATGTAGCAGTTGAACAATAATATTAGCTAGGATTTATGTAGTACTTGAACACCAATAATAATACTAGCTACCATTTATGTAGCATGTGAACAACAATAATAATAATAATACAAGCTAGCATTTCTGTAGTACTTGAAGAATTATAATAATACCAGTAAGCTTTTATGTAGCATTTGAACAATAATAATAGAATCTAGCATTTATGTAGCAGTTGAATAACAATAATACTAGCTAGCATTTATGTAGTATTTGAACAATAATAATACAATCTAGCATTTATGTAGCACAATAATAATACAATCTAGCATTCAGGTAGCACTTGAACAATAATAATACTAGCCAGTAGATACACAGAGCTTTATAAGCCCTTGACAACAACCCTGTGAGGGAGGTACCGTGTTATCCCCTTTTGCAGATGGATAAAGAAAGGCCCATCCACTGGCCCAGGATCACCAGCTAGCACATGTCTGAGGCATCTTGATCGTGGGCCCAGCATTCCAAGCTGGGTCCTCCATTGAGTCCTTCTTCCTGCTCTCCCACTTGATTGCTGGGCCACCTTAGGCAAGGGTTTCTCTCAATCTCTTTTAAGGTGGGCTTGGGCTTGATGTGGTCTAAGAGGACTTCTAGTTCGATAAGTCTGCAATTCTGGACCTCTAGTCCTGGGAAGGATAAAGGATGGAGCTGACCTTTCTGCCTGGAGCCAGGAGCTCCCAAGCGTCCATCCCCGTGAGACAGGCTCAGGGCCTTAGGTGGGTGAAGAAACAGTTGCCTTCATGCAGGCCATAGGGTGAGCGAGTCTCAGGGATGGACACCTATGAGGGGTTTTTGTCTAAGAGAAGGAAAAAGGAAGGGGAAGAAGGGGAGCCCCTAGATATGGGAGCCCAGGGATGTGGAGGGGTTGCCCAGGTTTAGGGAGGAGCCATGCTTGCTGCCTTCCTGCCACCAGATGGGATGACCCAGCCCTTCTGGGGCCCAGAAATTCTCCTCCACCTGAAGCTCAGTTTTTCTCTCTCTCAGGAACCCCACTCAGGTCCAAAAGGACCTATCCTTCCCTTGGGGTAGGGTGTATGAGAAGCAAGCCCTCTTCTTCTGAGCCCAGCTCAGAGTGGAAAAATACAGGCCCTAAACTGGAGTGTTCTGGGCCCGTGGACTGGTCTCTGGCTCAGATTCCTGGAGACTCCAAAAATAGCTCTGGGCAGCAGCAGGTCAAGGTGGGGCTTGTGCCCAGTCTGGAAGTCCCAGGCCTGTTCTTAAAGGGCCCTCCCAAGAGCCCCTGTAACCTGGCCTAAAGACAAGACAGTGAAGAGGGAGAAGGGGAAAGGGAGGAGAGGCCCTTTCTCCTAAGTATGTCACTGTGTCCTGACAGTCTGACTCCTTGGGAGGGTTGAGTGTGGGCCGGGCGCCTGCTGAGGCAGGAGCCTGGGCTCTGGGGGCCGCAGGAACGGGCTGGCTTGAACAGGGGCCAGGAAGTTTTCATCTAAATTGATTAGGACTTGGAACATTCCTTCTCGGACAAATTGTGTTCTGGTGACTTGAACACTCCCTCACAGCTGGAGAGCCAGGAAGCCAAGCTGGGCCTTTGTTCCCTGTAGAAACCAGCCATCCCACGGGGACCCCTGCAGAGAGTGCAGGGGCCGGTTCTGATAACTGAACAAAGTTTTCTGGGAAGTTCCCCTTTTGCCTTTCCTTTCAGGTGGGGTTCATGGGACTCATTTCCCCCTATTGCTTTCAGTCTCCAGTGCCTAGGATGGGTCTTTGCTCATGAAGTCAACTGCTTCCTGCTGAAGGCTCTGATGACGACTGGGAAAGGTCCTGCCACGGGGCATGGGCACTGCAGGCCACCGAAATCCAGCCTGAGCTTGGCCTTGCCCAGAATAATGCCAAGGGCATGCTGGAGCCGACTGGGAATGGGTGGGGAGAGGTGGTTGTTAAATTTTCAGTGTGAGCATTTACACCTTGGAAATTGGCAAGCTCTTACCAAGCGAGGTTTGATTTATAGTTTTGTTGATTGTCTAGATTTAAGAAAGTGATGTGAAAAATGCAGATTAAACTGAGGTCCCAAGTACATTTCTCCCTTGCTGTGGAAAGCCAATTGTTAAATATTTACCAGCACATTTTTTTT
>JAJPUD010011862.1:0-25635 GCA_023553655.1 Myrmecobius fasciatus
CTCAGAAGGCGAACTCTGGGAAACCAGGCTGTTTCCTGAATAGAGAAGGCAAAACTATCCCCTCAAACACAAGAGGCCACTGTGCTGAGAGGTAAAACTTAGAGCTTCACAGGAAGTTTGGGATAGTGTTCTCTTTACTCCAGGATCAGAGCTTGACCATGAAAGTAAAAAAAAAAAAAAGAGGAAATTCCAAAAGTAAAGAAAAGAAAATGAGCAAGAAACAGAAAAGAACCTTGACTGTAGAAAGGTACTATATGGTAGGAAAGACCAAAACTTCAACTCAGACAAGGATAAAATGTCCATGGAGGAAATCTGAGTGATGTGAATTGACCTGAAGCCCAAAGAGATTTTTTAGAAGTGCTCCTAAAATAGTTTTAAAGACAAATAAGAAAGTAGAAGAAAAAATGAGAAAAAAATAAGAAGTATGCCTGAGTCAACAGCTTGAAAAAGGAAGGCATTTCCTTAAAAAATACAATTGATAAAATGCAAAAAGGGAATCCACGGAAGAAAACACCTTCAACAGTGGAACTAACCAAATAGAAAAAGAGATGCAAGAGCTAACTGAATAAAATCACACATTAAAAACTAGAATGAAGCAAATGGAAGCTAATAACTCTATGAGACATGAAGAATCAGTCAAATAAACTAAAAAGAATGAAAAAAAGAAAATATCTTATTAGAAAAACAGGTGATCTAGAAAGTAGATCCAGAAGAGACAGTTTAAAAATTATTGATCTATCTGAAGGCCATGACCTTGATAGCATTTTTCAAGAGATCATCAAGGAAAACTGCCCTGATGTTTTAAAATCAGAGGGGGAAATACTCATTGAAAGAATCCATGGATCACCTTCACAAAGAGATCCTACAAGGAAAACCCCAAGGAACATTGTGGCAAAACTCTACAACTACAATCTCAAGAAAAAAAATACAGCAAGTTGCCAGGAAAAATCCATTCAAATATCAAGGAGCAACAATCGAGATTACATCCAGGATCTGACAGCTTCTACAATAAAGGATCAGAGCATCTAGAATATCATATTCCAGAAGGCAAAGGACCTAGGGTAACAACCAAGAATTAACTACCTAATGAGACTGCGAATCATCTTTTAGGTGAGGAGATGGATCTTCAATGAAGTAAGAGACTTTCATCATTTCTATTGGAAAAAAAAACTGAAATAAACAGAAATTTAATCTATAAACACAGAACTCAAGAGAAGCATAGAAAGGTAAATGAGGAAAATATATATTATTTAAAGGTTAAACTGTGTATATTCCTAGATGGGAAAATGATATTTGTAACTCTTGAGAACTGAATCTGCTACTAGGGCAAACAAAGGGGGACATCACATGGAAGGAAGGTGAGATTGTGAATGGAATCTGAAGTGATAATTTCAAAGAAAGTTATTAAAGGGTGGAAAATGGTCTTACTGGAAGAAGAGGAAAGGCAAAGTATAATGGGACAAATTAGATCACATGAAGAGGTGCAAAAGACCTATTACAATTCACAGAAAGAAGGAAGGAGGGGTGAGTATTGTTTGAAGTTTGATATAGATTTTGGCTCTAAGAGGGAGTAACTTAATCATTTGATTATGGGTATATGTGTATAGAAAATTATCTAACTCTATAAATACAATACTCATTCCTATTAAAAACACCAAAGAGCACAGGAATAAATTTCCTTAAAATAATAAGCAATATCTGTTTAAAACCAACAGCAAGCATTATTTGAAAAGGAGAGAAGCTGGATGTATTCCCAATAAGATCAGGGTGAAACAAGGATGCCTAATATCACCACTATTATTCAACATTGTAGTAGAATTGGTGACGTTAGCAATATGAAAAGAAAAAGAAATTAAGGGTATTAGAATATGCAATGAAGAAATAAAACTGCCACTCTTTGCATATGATATGATGATATATTTAGAGAATCCTAGAAAATCATCCAGTAGTCTACTCAAAACAATCAATAGCTTTAGCAAAGTTGTAGGATATAAAATAAACCCACATAAATCAACAACATTTTTATATATTACTGACAAAGCCCATCAGCAAGAGATAAAAAGATTTAAAATAATTGTAGACAAAATAAAATATTTAGGTGTCTACCTGCCAAGACAACCCGAGAACTATGGGAACACAATTATAAAACACTTCTCACCAGATTTAAACAGTTGGAAAAATATCACTCACTCAAGGTAGGCCGAGCTAATAAAATAAAAATGACAATTTTTGCCTAAATTGGTTTCCTTGTTCAATGCTACACCAATCAAACAACCAAAAATTTATTTTATAGACAAAAGATCAAGGATATCAAGGGAATTAATGAAAAAAATTCAAATGATGGTAGCTTTGCAGTACCAAACCTAAAACTATATTATAAAGCAGTAGTCATCACAGTAATTTACTCCTGGCTAAGAAATAGAATAGTGGATCAGTGGAATAGATTAGGTACACATAACACAATAATCAAGGCCTATAGTAATCTAGTATTTGATACACACTCAAACTCCAACTTCTGGAATAAGAACTCACTATTTGACAAAAATTGCCAGGAAAACTGGAAAATAATGTCACAAACTCAGGAGAGACCCTCATGTCACACCCCATACCAAAATAAAGTCAAAATGTGTATATGATTTGGGCATAAAAGATGACACCATAAACAAATTAGGAGAGCAAGGGATAATTTACCTATCACATCTTTGGAGAAGGGAGAAATTTATGACCAAACTAGAGAATATTATGAAAAGCAAAATGGACAATTTTGATTACATTAAAATAAAAAAAATTGCACAAACAAAATCAACAGAAACAAGATTAAAAGAGAAGAAGAAAGCTGCAAAAGATCTTTACAACCAGTGTTTCTGATAAATGATTTGTTTCTAAAATATATAAAGAACTGTTGCAAATTTATAAGAATATAAGTCATTCCCCAATTGATAAGTGGTCAAAAAATATGAATGGACAATTTTCAGATGATGAAATTAAAGCCATTTGTAGTCATATAAAAACTCTATAAATCACTGTTAATTAGAGAAATGCAAATTAAAGCACTCTGAGGTACCACCTTACACCTCTTAGATTGGCTAGCATGATAGGAAAAAAATAATGACAAAAATTGGAGGGGATGTGGGAAAATTGGGACACTCATTCATTGTTGGAGTTGTGAAGTGATATGACCATTCTGCAGAATAATCTGTAACTATGCCCAAAGGGCTATCAAACTGTGCTTGCCCTTTGACCCAGCAATACCACTACTGGGTCTACATCCCAAGGAAATCATAAAGGAGGGGAAAAGACCCACATGGGCAAAAATGATTGTAGTAACTCTTTTTTGTGGTAACAAAGAATTGAAAAATTAGTAGATGCCCATCAATTGAAGAATAGCTGAATAAGTTATGGTATATGAAAAATAATGGAATATTACTGTTTAAAAAATGATGAACAAGCTGACTTTAGAAAGATCTGGAAAGATTTACATGAATTGATTCTGAGTGAAACAAGCAGAACCAGAAACACATTGTATACAATAACAGCAAGAATGTGTGATGATCCACTGTGAAAGGCTTGGTTTTTTTTCATTGGTTCAGTGATCCAAAGCAATCCCAATAGACTTTGGACAGAAAATGCCATCTTCATCCAGAAAAAGACCTATGGAGATTGAATGTAAATCAACACATACTATGTTCACTTCTTTTTTCTGTTTTTTCTCTCCCATAATTTTTATTTTTGGTTTGACTTTTCTCTCCCAACATAATTCATAAAACAATATTTATTAACAATAAATAATTTTTAAAAGGCATATTAAACTTTAAAAAATAAAGGAACAGCTCCCTCTTGGCTTGTACCATTATAAAAATATAATTTTTTGATTAAATCCATTGTGACTTATCACGTCATAATCACATTCTTCCCCCAGTAGCTGACATAGGCATATATATTAACTACTTTCAAAATATTTTTTGGTTGCATGAATAAATGAAAGACAGCCCCTGGGATTTATGTGGCAGCCTGATTAGCTTATCAAACAGATCAAATAATATTAAATATTATCACTTTAGCAAAAGTGCAGTAATTCTACTTATTTTGCAGAAGGAAGTATCAATGTGTCCAATTCTCCTTCACAAAATTGCACACACACACACACACACACACACACACACACACATATATATATATATATGTTTTTTCCCCTCAAAGAATAACAGGACTTGGAGTAAAAAACAAACAAACAAACAAACAAAAACTTTAAGAGCCTATTTTACCACTTTGTAGTTGACTAGCAAATAAGCCTTTTTTTCAAATAAGGTACACCACTTTCCTTGGCCTCTGGGGATATTGAAATAAGAATGAAAAATTCTTATAGTACCTAAATTACAGAGCTGTAATGAGGAGAGTCCTTTGCAAGCCTTTAAATAATAATAACTAGCTGAAGAAGAGGAAGAAGGAGAAGGAGAAGAAGAAGAGGAAGAGGAAGAAGGAGATAAAGAAGGAAGAGGAGGAGGAGGAAGAAAAGGAAGAAGAGGAAAAGACATTTTTAATTGCACATTGGACATTTCCACCTACTTATCTTATAATCTCAAACTCAATGTGTCCAAAACAAAAGTCATCTGCAGTTTTGTTATGTATCCTGGAAAGCACTCAGTGAAAGCAAGAAGGTAAGAAAGATATGTGATATTCAATTGTAATAACTGGATTATATTTGACTTCAGGAAGAGAAAACCTGGGGCTTATATGACAGCTATCTTCACCCCTATGGGGGTGAAGGATTAAACTTGTTCTTGTCTCCTTGGGAAGAATTACAAGCAATGGGTAAAATCTGCAAAGAGACATATTTAGTATTTTTAAAAAATTATGTAGGAAAAAATACTTTCAGATCCTCATTCTCTCCTTCCTCCCCTTACCAAGAAAGAAAAAAATATTGTCATGATGGAATGAAAAAGTATCAACTATTAGAATTATCCAAAAGTGGATTTGAAAAGTTACTAGGTTCTCCCTCCCTTTTCAGACAAAAGTGGTTTACCATGTTAAAGAGGGGATTTCTTGACTTGAGTTGTTCTGCCTTTCGATGCTCCTTTTAATTCTTCTTGGTTTGTGATTGTGCGATCTTTTTAAACTTTAACATTCTTTATGGTTATAATATTCTATCCTTAAGGAAATTATAGTTTAGTTTAGAAGACAGGTCTGACACACATGGAACAATAAAAAAATACAAACTAGTCTATAATTAAGTGCTAAATTGTGTGGTTCAGATTGTATGTGCTATAAGAGTTCTGAGTGGAGAACAACGAGTTGTATTAAGCAGAGTACTTTATGGAAGAAATGGGGTTTGAATGGCTTTGGTAGTTAAGCATGATTTGGGTAGATGGAAAAGTTAGGAAAGCATTCCAAGTAGAAGAAATAAATGTTTCACAGTACAAAAGCTGTTAGTATAGGATGAAATTGAACTTAGCCATTGCAAAAATCTTTATCTATACTCCACACCCCGAATTCCAAATTCCTTCTTTGGTTTGCAACTTCTTATGATTTATGTAGGACATAGGATAGTTAACAGAATACTGCATGACATAGTTTAGTTCTTGGCTCGGTCTCTGTTCCAAACTCTAGTTCAGTTTTTTCCCTCACCCTTGGAGATTTCAACATATATGTTGATAGTCCTCCAAATATTCTAATTTTCCAATTCTGAAACCTATTTTGCAGAATTAAAAAAAAATCTGCAATCATGCAATAAAATTTGCATGCAATATATCATCTCAAAGATTTGTGATTGCTACCCTCTTCCAAATAAAAATGAGTTCAAAGTGCTGATTGAAGTAAATGCACATACATATATGTATGTAACATGCATGTATATGTATACACATATATACACAAATATGTGTATATATGCATATATGCATACATATATGCTGTAGTATGGTTTGGTTGTGATCTGCATCCTTTGAGGGAGTATCCATATTAGTAAAATCGTGGATCCAGTGAAGAATTGAGATTTATATCCCTGTGTAAGGTATTACACAGAAATGGCTGGTATCACTAAATAGAATAATGGATTGAGAATTAGAAGATCTTAGAAAAGGCCTGGGAAGACTGACAGAAACTGTTGCTAAGTGAAATAGCAGAACCAGGAGATCATTGTATATGGCAAGAACAAGATTATATGATGATCAGTTCTGATGAATGTGGCTCTTTCTAACAAAGAGATGATTCAGGCCAGTTCCAATAATCTTGTGATGAAGAGAGTCATCTACACCCAGAGAAAGAGCTGTGGGAAGTGAGTGTGGATTACAACATGGAATTTTCAGTCCTGTTGTGTGCTTGCATTTTGTTCTCTTTCTCAGTTTTTTTTTCCTTCTTGATATGATTTTTCTTGTGCAGCTAGATAACTTTATAAATATGTATGCATATATTGGATATAACACATATTTTAACATATTTAATATGTATTGAATTACCTGCCATCTAGGGGAAGGGGTGGGGAGGAGGGGAAAATTTGAAACACAAGGTTTTTCAAGGGTCAATGTTGAAAAATTACCCATGCATATGTTTTGTAAATAAAAAGCTTTAATTTTTTTAAAAAGGAAAAAGAAACATAAAAAAATTATTGTGAGATGAAAAAAAAGATTTTAGATATCATCTAGTTCCACATTCTTGTGGTAAATGGGGAAATTAAAGCACAGAAAAGGGTAATTCCTAACCCACAGTCATGCAGATAGCAAATAGTAAAACAAGGATCACAATCCAGGTCCTTGGTCTCCAAGTGCATATCATCTATACCTTACTCTATCTTGCAGTGTTCTTTATTCAATCAATCAATCAAGCATTTATTAAGTACTTACTGTGTACCAGTTCCTCTACTAAGTACCAGGGAAACAAAGAAAGACAAAAAACATATTCCTTCCCTTAAGGAACTTGAATTCTAAAGGGGAAAGCAACATGCAAATTACTATATACATACAAGATACATGCAGTATAAAGGAAAAGTCATCTAAAAGGGAAAGCACTAGGAAAATGGAATAGCATCAAGAATATATATATATATATATATATACATATATATATATATATATACACACACACACACATCTATATTTGATTGCTTGCTGTCTAGGAGAGGAAAGGGGGGATTTAGAATGCAAGATTTTGCAAGAGTGAATGTTGAAAATTATCTTTGCATGTATTTTGAAAATAAAAAAAATATCAAAATAAATTTTAAAAAAGAAAGTACAAAAAGTATATATTTTTAAAAAAGAGTATATGTCTATGGGTTTACTTTGACAAGGAGAAGGGCCATCTCTTTGGGGATGAAGGAGGAAATAATGAGTTAAGATGTCAAAGAAGAGAGAAGATGGAACTTTCACTGAATGAATTCGTTTCTTTTTTTCTTTTTATTTCTCTTTCATTTGGGCTTAATGTGGGACATCTTCCATGACATCTTTGCTTCACTGAAAGCTTCCTATTTTATGTTTTGCTTTATATTAATAATCACATAATATTTGAAAAATGTTCTCTCTGTTATAATTATCAAAGGAATGTTTTTTAATCTTAACATATGCAAGGGTGATATTTTATTGGAGGAGAACATTTAGTACTTAATTTTGTTATGTTGTTTGTTTTTTTCTTAGTCAACAACAACCAATCAACCAATCAACAACAACAACAATAATAACCCCATAGGATCTTATATTCTCAATTCTCTTTAGTATGACTGCAAAGATGTGGTCTATTATTATAAATTATGATTTGTGAAATCTTTTAAAAATATTGTATTTTTCTCAGTAACATATAAAACAATGTTTTTATATTTGTTTTTAAAACTTTGGGTTCCATATTTTCTCCCTTCCTTCCTCCCCAACGTTCTCCCCCACATTGAGAAGGCACATGTGAAGTTATACAAAACAAAGTCATGTTGCAAAAAACCCATAGATACCCTTCCCTTCCTCCCCCCTCAAAAAAAAACCTCAAGAAAAATAAAGTAAAAGCAGAAGAGAAGTATGCTTCAATCTGTATTTAGACACAATCAGTTCTTTCTTTGGGAATGGATAGCATTTTTCATCATAAAGTCCTTCAGAGAAGTCTTGATGAGAATAACAAAGTCATTCACAGCTAACCATTCCACTACATTGCTATTATTTTGTACACAGTACATTTCACTTTGCATGAACCCATGGAAGACTTTACAGGTTTTTCTGAGATCATCCTGCTCATCATTTCTTATAGAACATTCTATTCCATCATAATTCCATAACAAAATTTATTCATTTATTCCCCAATTGATGGATATCCCTCATTTTCCAATTTTTTGCTCTGAGATAAGAGCTGCTATAAATATTTTTGTACATATAAGTTCTTTTCCTTTTTTTTTCTTTTAGTTTCTTTTAGGGTTATATGCTTAGAAGTGGTAATATTAGGTCAAATGGTACGCATGATTTTATAGCCTTTGGACATAAATCAGATCTTTTGATCAATTATCAATTGGGGAAAAGCACTTGTTTTTTTAAAAATAATTTTGACTTAGTTCTATGTATGAGAAATAAGACCTCCATCAGAGAAACTTGTTTCTAAATTCTTTTCACAATTATTATTGCTTGCTATATGTCTCCCTTCTCCCATTTATTATATTCTCTGTCTCCTTTCACTGTCACTCCTCAAAAGTGTTTTGCTTCTGACCCCCCTCTCCTGCAATTTGGTTTTCCTTCTATCACCCTCCTACTTTATTGGAGGGTAAGATAGATTTGTATACTCACATTGAGTGTGTGTTATTTCCTCTTTGAAGCAATTCTGATTAGAGTATAAAATTCACTCATTCCCTCTCCTTTCTTCTTTCCCCCCTGCATTGTAAAAGCTTTTTCTTGCCTCTTTTGTGGAAGATAATTTATGTCATTCTACCTTTCCCTTTCCTTTTCTCCTAGTAATTCCTTTTTCACACCTTAATTTTATATTTTTAGATATTATCCCTTTATATTCAACTCACATCTGTGTCCTCTGTCTATATGTATTCCTTCTAACTGCTCTATCAATAAAAATTTTCTTATGATTTATAAGTATTGTCCTCCTATGTTGGAATGTAAACAGATAAACCTTATTAAGTCTGTAATGATATCACTTTCATTACCTGCTGCTGCTGCCACAGATATGGAGATCCTAAAGGCTGCTATTTATTTAATTTTTTTGGGGGGGGACACGACTATGTTGGCAGAACTGTGCTCCATTTCCACCCTGGTGCAACAGATCTTTGCTGCTCACCTTCTAAGTTGTCTTCAGCTGGAAAATTGTTCTACTCTATCTTTTTGTGGCACCTGATGCTCTAAAATTAGCTTAGAGTCATTATTAAAAGTGTTTGGAGGTGTTTGGGGAAGAATTTTGGTGAGTCCCTGATTTACTCTGCCATTTTAGCTCAACTTCTGATTTATGAAATCTTGTGTATTCCTTCTTATATATCCATTAAGATGGTTCTAAACTATTCATATAAAGATCTTATGGAGAGTAGAAATAGCCCATTAGACAAATAGCTATTGATATATTCCCAATTATCTTTTTTTAAAATAGTAAAATCTATTATTGTGTTGGCATTTCCATTTTTTAGTGTTCTGAAAATTATTTTGTCTCTAACATGGACCTTCTGGTTCTGATCCACTGCTTTTCTCATCTTATATTATTTATTGCCTTTTCTTTCTTGTACAATGTATCACATTATATAAAAGGTCAAACATGTTGGTTCTACTCTCAAAGATTTCTTTTATGGGCACATCATCCACTTCTCAAAGCTTGATAGGATGCTGCTGGCCTGGAGCCCACAATGGAAAGAACATAATATCATTGAAGCAGCACTAGATTTGGATTCAACACATCTGGGTTCAAATGCTGGCTTTACCATTTATTAACTATAACATGGAAAGTCTTCTAACTTTTCTATTCCTCATTATCTTCATCTGTAAAATAACTGGGTTGAACTAGATAATATCTAAGATCTCTTCCAGCTGTATTTCTAATTTCTGATGTATATAATATTCTACATATAGCATAGGTTAAGACGAGATTTGCTATGCTCTTTCTTTTTTATTTTCCCAAAAGTTTAAATAGGATTTCTATTCTTGACCAATCTTGCAGAAGTTTCCTGCATTGGAAATGGTGGGTGGTGGTGGATTTTCTTCCTGTGTGATCTCTTAGGAGGGAGGGATTGGAGGAGCCAAACATGGGGGTTTTCAATAATAAACACCAAATGTGTCCATTAAAGTAAGTGCCATT
The DNA here is from genome assembly GCA_023553655.1 of Myrmecobius fasciatus. Lineage (NCBI taxonomy): Eukaryota > Metazoa > Chordata > Mammalia > Dasyuromorphia > Myrmecobiidae > Myrmecobius > Myrmecobius fasciatus. The sequence continues at coordinate 10,249 of JAJPUD010011862.1, forward strand.
CAATTTAATCATTAGATGAACATGTTTTTCAAATAAAATCTTAGATAATACCATGCTTATTCACCTGCAAGTGTGAGATCAGCAATAAGATTTGTCAGCAACTATCCATTATATTAAATAGTTGAAGAATGACTGGATAACTTTCCACTGAGGTAATAAGGTTTAAAATTCTTGAACATCTTGAGGCTCTGACTAATCTTTATTCCTTTTTTCTTCCCTTAAAAAAAAAGACATTTTCTCTTTGAGGAAACTGAATGCCACAGGAAAAGTCCTAATTAACATCTGCAGGTATTGGAAACCACAATTCCATTGCAGGTCTTGTAGTGGGTAGAATGGTTCTTTCTATTCTTAAATCAAAGGGTCATAGAAGCAATTGGAGAATCCAGGCCATAGGGCATTTTCAGGAATTATCTACTTCTGCTAATGACATCAGTCTTTTCCTAGGCAGCAAAATGAAAGCAAACTAGTAAAGGGATATCCATTATCCACTATCATCACCAACATCATCTTGGATAAACCATTTGATATTAATGACATGGAAACTCAGAATTTCCAAATTATATCTTTTCTTTTTACCACCACTGCTTCTCCTGGGGAACTTTTTACATTAGAAGAAGTAAATTCATTTACTAAAGGCTACCCAAAACATAGCAAGCAATTAAAAACAGTGTTTGAATAGGGTACAATATGTGAATAGGGAATTTAAAGTGTTCTGGAAAATCCTTGGTCATGCACCAAATTATTACATCATCTTTCATTCTGTCACAGTATAATCTGACCTCTCTTATTGTGCCTTCCATGTCATCAAGACTCAGTAGAAATCACTAAGATTTTTAAATAGTTCCTCCAAGACCAAGGTGTAATGACAAGTCTACTTGGTTAGCTTGTTCCTTTACTTAGGCCACTTCTCTCATTTTAGAGCTTGTACTCATTCCTACAAGTTTCTATGTTGATCATATTGCTCTAAGCACTCATTGAAGACGAGAGATTGGAAGACTAGCAGAACCCAAGATTCTCAATTTAATTATTTTGTGTCTTTGACCTTGATAGATTCAAGAATATTAGAAAAGTAATAAAACTTGCCAACATGTGAAACTGAGTAGAAAAGGAAATTGAAGCAATTAAAAGAAACTGGAGATAGCAGGGAAATTAAACCTATTCATCACAAAAGAAAAAAAAAACTATCAATTTGAGAATCAGTTAGAGGCTTCACCACTCTCTTTTCCTTTGCTTTTGTCTCAGAAGATATGGTCCTTACCCATACCAAAGCTTTTGCTTTTACTCTTTATCTCATCCTTTCTTTTTATTCCTAGAACTAGACCCTTTGGTTTTCCTATCTCTTTCTTTCATTTTAAATCTCTCCTTATCCAAAGATTCCTTTCTTGTTCTCTGTAAATATATGTGAAACTTCCTCATCCTAAAAAAGGGAAGAAAAAAACATCTCCACTTAAACCTACCAACTTTTCAAGTTTTTATTCTGTATCATTCCTCATTTCCCTAGCTAAACTCCTGGAAAAAGCTGTCCATGTTTCTTGCCTTCACTTTCTCACTGCCAACTCCCTTCTCAACTCTTTGCAATCTGGCTTTTGTTACAATACTCATTACAAAAACCCATTCCAAGCCCTCCAATAAACTTATAATTGATATATCCAATGATATTTGATCCTGAATTCTCTCTGAAACAGCTAATTTTGTTGGACAGTTCATCTTTCTGGATATCATATGTTTTTATGATACTTGGTTCTATTTTTATTTATTTGCCTTCTCCTTGGTTTCCTTTGTTAAATCATTATCACAGCTCCATCATTTATGTGTAAGTATACCCCATGGTTCTGTCCTGGATCCTCTTCTCTTCTCTCTATTTCTCAGTTTTCTTATCAATTCCTATTAATTTAATTGGGAAACTCCATCTACACTTATTAGTCATCTCTCTCATAAAATCCATTCTTAATCTTTAAGTGCCCATTGGATATCTCCACCTGATTGTCCTATAAGCTTCCCAAACTCAATATATGCAAAAGAGCTCATTATCTCTTCAATCAAACTCATTTTTGCTTTTATCTTTCTTGTTTCTGTTAAGGATATCATGATTATTTTCCCAGTCATCAGAAGTCAGCTTCAACTCTTTATTCTTATTACTGTTCTCCCCTAACCATTCTGTTACCAAGTCTTGTTGATCCTATTTTCTCAATATCTTTGGCATCCATTCTTTTTTCTGCATCGATCGTGCAATTATCCTAGCCTAAGACCTCATCACATCTTGATTATAAAACAATCTCCCTGACCCACATGTGCAAAAATGTTTGTGGCAGCCCTTTTTGTAGTGACAAGAAACTGGAAACTGAATGGATGCCTATCAATTGGAGAATAGCTGTATAAATTATCGTATATGAATGTTATGGAATATTACTGTTCTATAAGAAACATTCAGCAGGATGATTTCAGAGAGGCCTGGAGAGACTTATATGAACTGATGCTAAGTGAAATGAGCAGAACCAGGAGATCATCATACACAGCAACAAGTATATATGATAATCAATTCTAATGGATGTGGCTCTCCTCAACAATGAATGAGATGATTCAAACCAGTTCCAATTATTCAGTGATGAAGAGAGCCATCCACACCCAGAGAGAAGACTGTAGAAACTGAATATGAACTGCAACATAGCATTTTCACTCTGTTGTTGTTTGCTTGCATTTTGTTTTCTTTCTCAGTTTTTTCCTTCATCTGATTTTTCTTGTGCAACAAGATAACTGTATGACTATGTATATATGTATATATATACATATTGGATTTAATATATATTTTAACATGTTTAACATATATTGGACTACCTGCCATCTAGGGAAAGGGATGGGGGGAAGGAAAATTTGGAACAGAAGGTTTTGCAAGGGTCAATATTGAAAAATTACCCATGCATATGTTTTGTAAATAAAAAGCTTAAAAATAATTTCCCTGAATCCAATTTTTTCTCTTTCCAATCCAATTGCTACTTAGCTGATAAAATTATATTCTTAAAGAATTGTTCTTATCATCTTACTCCTTTATTGAAAAAAAAGGTTTAATGGTTTATTATTATATCTAAGATAAAACATAAACACTTCTGATTGATATTTAAGTCCCTTAACAGTCTGGATTCAGATTATTTTTTTTTCAGGATGATTATACATTACTTTTGTGCCTCAATAGACCTAACTTTCTAATCTTTATATATGACATTCCATTTTTAACTTCTGTGCTTTTTGTATATAGATTGTTCCCCATGTTGTTTAGAATGCTCTCACTCTTCTCTCCTACCTAATGGAACCTCCCTCCCCCAAACTCGTGTCACTTCCTTTAAGAGGCACCCAATTCCTACTCTATCACTCTATCAAAATTTCTTTAAATATATTTTGTTTGTAACACATCAATAAGTATGTTATATTCTCCCAGAAGAATGTAAGCTCCTTGAGGCAAAGATTTCTCTCATTTTCCCATTTCTCATTTCTCATTTTTGTATTTCTAAGTTCAGCACTGTGCACAGTGCCTGACATAAATAAGCATTTATTGTTGACTGAGACTTGATTAGGGTCATGATAAAGGAAAGCTAGAAGAGAAGACCATGAAGTTGATGTTAGTAGCATTTTATCTGAATTATTAATATTTTCCCCATCATTCTTTTTTTTAATTAAAACTTTTTGTTTTCACAATATATTCATAGATAATTTTCAATATTCGCCCTTATGAAACCTTGTGTTCTAATTTTTCCCCTCCCTTCCCTTACTCCCTCCACTAGATGGGAAGTGATCCAATATATGTTAAACATGTGCAATTCTTCTGTACATATTTTCACGAAAATCATGCTGTACAAGAAAAATCAGATCAAAAAGGAAAAAAAATGAAAAAGAAAACAAAATGGCAAACAAACAGCAAGAAAAAGAGTGAAAATATTATGTTGTGGCTTACATTCAGTTCCCACTGTCTTTTCTCTGGGTGCAGATGGCTTTCTTCATCACAACATCATTGGATCTGGTCTGAATCACCTCATTGTTTTAGATAGCCACATTCATCAGAATTGATCATTGCATAGTCTTGTTGTTGCCATGTATGATGATCTCCTGGTAATGCTCATTTCACTTAGCATCAGTTCATGTAAGTCTCTCCAGGCTTCTCTGAAATCATTCTGCTGGTTGCTTCTTATGGAACAGTAATATTTCATAACAGTCACATACCATAATTCATTCATTCATTCTCCAATTGATGGGCATTCATTCAGTTTCCAGTTTCTTGCCACTACAAAAAGAACTACCACAAACCTTTTTTTTTTTTATACACATGCGAGTCTCTTTCCCTCCTTTATGATCTCTTAGGATACAAGCCCAGTAGAAACATTGCTTGAGGTATGCACAGTTTGATAGCCCTTTGGGCATAGTTTCAAATTGCCCTCCACAATGGTTGAATCAGTTCACCATTCTACCAACAATGTATTAGTGTTCCAGTTTCCCCACATTCCCTCCAATATTTTTCATTGTCTTTTCCTGTCCATTTTAGCCAATCTGAGAGGTATGTAGTGGGACCTGAGAGTTGTATTAATTTGCATTTCTCTGATCTGATCAATAGTGATTTAGAGCATCTTTTCATATGATTAGAAATGGTTTCACTTTCTTCATCTGAAAATTGTCTGTTCATAACTTTTGACCATTTATCAATTGGAGAATGGCTTGAATTCTTATAAATTTGAGTTAATTCTCTATATATTTTACAAATGAGGCCTTTATCAGAATCCTTGAATTCAAATTTTTTTGGCAGTTAATTGCTTCCTTTTTAATCTTGTCTGCATTGGTTTTGTTTGTGTAAATTTTTTTAACATAAAATTATCCATTTTGCATTCAATAATGTACTTTGCATTCAATAATAATCTTCTTTGGTCACAAATTCCTTCCTTCTCCACAGATCTGAGAGGTAAACCATCCTTTGTTATTCTAACTTGCTTATAATATCACTCTTTATGTCTAAATCATGAACACGTTTTGATCTTATCTTGGTATAGGATGTTAGGTGTGGGTCAATGCCTAGTTTCTCCTACACTAATTTCCAGTTTTCTCAAAAGTTTTTGTCAAATAGTAAGTTATTATCCCACAAGCTGGGGTCTTTGAGTTTATCAAACATTAGATTACTGTAATTGTTGGTTATTTTGTCCTGTGAACCTAACCTATTTGCACTGATCAACTACTCTATTTCTTAGCCTCTATCATATGGTTTTGATGACCACTGCTTTATAATATAGTTTTAGGTCTGGTTTTTACATTGATTCCTTGAAATTCTTGATCTTTTGTTCTTCCAGAAGAATTTTTCTTAGCTCTGTGAAGTATTTTCTTGGGAATTTAATCAGTATGGCACTGAATTGGTAGATTAATTTAGGTAATAGTCATTTTTATTATATTATCTCAGCCTACTCATGAGCACTTTATATTTTTCTAAGAGATTAAATCTGACTTTATTTGTGTGGAAAATGTTTTGTAATTATGTTCCTGACTTTTCCTTGGCAGGTAGATTCCCAAATATTTTATATTATCTGCAGTTATTTTAAATGGAATTTCTATTTGTATCTCTTGCTCCTGGACTTTGTTGGTAACATATAAAATGCTTATGATTTATGTGGATTTATTTTATATCCTACAACTTTGCTAAATTTGTGAATTGTTTCTAGTAGTTTTTTAGTTGATTCTCAAGTATTCTATAATTATACCATCATATTATCTGCAAAGAGTGATAATTTGGTTTCTTCATTAACTAGTCTAATTTTTTAATCTCTTTTTCTTCTCTTATTGCCAAAGCTAACATTTCTAATACAGTAGTAAATAGTAATACTAATAGTGGGCAACCTTGTTTCATCCCTGTTCTTATTTGAAATGGTTCTAGCTTATTCCCATTACATTTGATGCTAGCTGATGGCTTTAAATAGATGGTATTGATCATTTTAAGGAAAACTCCATTTATTCCTATATTCTCTACTGTTTTTTAATAGTAATAGGTGTTGCATTTTGTCAACTGTTTTTTCTGCATCTATTGAGATTATCATATGATTTTTGTTAGTTTGATTATTGATATAGTCAATTATGCTAATAATGTTCCTAATTTTGAACCAGCTCTATATTCCTGGTATAAATCCTTCTTGGTCATAGTGTATTATTTTAAGCATAACTTGCAGTAATCTCTTTGCTAATATTTTATTTAAGATTTTTGCATCAATATTCATTAGGGAAATTGGTCCATAATTTTCTTTCTCTGTTTTGACTCTACCTGGTTTAGATATCAGCACCCTGTATATGTCATAAAAAGCATTTGGTAGGATTCTTTCTTTCCCTATTTTTCCAAATAATTTGTATAGTATTGGAATCAACTGTTCTTTAAATGTTTGGTAGAATTCATATGTAAATCTATCTGATCCTGGAGATTTTTTCTTAGCTTATTCAATTTTTTTTTCTAAAATGGGACTATTTAAGTAATTTATTTCCTCTGTAAATCAGAATGATCTATATTTTTCTAAATATTTATTCATTTCACTTAGATTATCATATTTATTGGCATACAGTTGGACAAATAATTCCTAATTATTGCTCTAATTTCCTCTTCATTGGTGGAAAATTCACTCTTTTCGTTTTTGATACTAACAATTTGATTTTCTTCTTTCCTTTTTCTGATCAAATTAACTAAAGGTTTATCTATTTTGTTGTTTCCCCCCCCAAAAAAAAACCAGCTCTTAGTCTTGTTTATTAGTTCAATAGTTTTTTTTTTACTTTCAATTTTATTATTTTCTCCTTTTATTTTCAGAATTTCAAATTTAGTATTTAATTGAGGGTTTATAATTCATTCTTTTTCTAGCTTTTTTAATTGCTGAAAAATCCCTTTTAATGTTCCATTCAATTTTTTTCCCAAAGAATTATCATATATAACTTTTCTAAAATTCTATTTACCTCTTTAACTTCTTTCTTATTTATTTTGTGATTTGATTTGTCTAGTTCTGAGAGAGCAAGGTTGAGATGTCCCACTAGTATAGTTTTGCTGTCTAATTCTTCTTGCAGCTATCTTAACTTCTCTAGGAATTTGAATGCTATACCACTTGGTGCATATATGGTTAGTACTGATATTACTTTATTATTTATGGTACCCTTTAATAAGATATAGTTTCATTCCTTATCTCTTTTTATTACATTTATTTTTGCTTTTGCTTGATCTGAGATCAGGATCACTACCCTGGCTTTTTTTTTTATTTCACCTGAAGTATAGTAGATTCTGCTCTAGCCTTTTATCTTTACTCTGTGTGTATCACTCTGTTTTAAATGTATTTCTTGTAAACAATGTATTTTAGGATTCTGACTTTTAATCCAGTCTTCTATCCACTTCCATTAAAATGACTAATTCTGTATTTACCACCATCTTTTCCCCCCAAATTATGATTTTCTCTTTCCTTTTCCCCTTTCCCTCCTCCCCAGTATTTTGCTTCTGACCACCACCTCCCTCAAACAGCCCTATCCTTTTATAGCCCATTTCCCTTTCTCATACCTTTTCCTTATGAATTCTGTTTCTCCTTCTAGTTGCCTACCCCTTTCCCCTCCATTTCCCTATAGGATGAGACAAATTTCTCTGTGAAGCCAAATATGTCTGATATTCTCTCTTTGAGCCAAATCAGATGTTTCCCTTCCCCTTTTCCCTCAATTATAATAGGTCTTCTTTGCCTCTTCATGAAATGTAATTTACTTCATTTTATCTCCATTTTTCTCTTCTTTCTACCTTTAATTTCTCTTTTATATCATCACAATAAAATTAAATTATATCTGCACCCTCTAAGTATACCCAAAACATATAAAACGTTCTCTAGAATTCTTTCCTTTTTACCTTTTTATGCTTCTCTTGAGTTCAGTGTTTGGAGATCAAATTTTTTGTTCACCTGTGGTCTTTTTATAAGAAATGAATGAAATTTACCTGTATCATTGAATGTCCATCTTCTTCCCTGAAAAATAATGCTCAATTTTGCTGGATAGTTAATTCTTGGCTGCTATCCAAGTTCCTTTGCCTTTCAGAATATGAGATTCCAGGAGCTTTGATTCTTTAACGTGGAAGTTGCTAGGTCTTATGTAACCCTGATTGTGGCTCCTTGATATTTGAACTGTTTTCAGCTACTTGTAATATTTTCTTTTTTTAAAAATATTTTCTTATTGATCTGATAATTCTGAAATGAAGCTACAATATTTCTTGGAGTTTTCATTTTGCGTTCTCTTTCAGGAGATGATCTGTAAATTCTTTTAGTGGTTATATTAACCCTCTGGTTCTAGGACATCAGAGCAATTTTCCTTGATGATTCCCTGAAAAATGATGTTCAGGCTCTTTTTTCACCATGGTTTTCCGGAAGACCAATAGTCTTTAGACTGTCTCTTCTTGATCTATTTTCCAGGACAATTGTTTTTTCAGTGAGGGATTTGCATTTTCTTCTATTTTTTATTTGTTTTGATTGATTCTTGCTGTCTTATTTAGTCATTCATTTCCATTTGTTCAATTCTAATTTTTAGTGAATTATGTTCTTCAGTTATCTTTTTTAGCTCCTTTCATATTTGGCCAATGGAATTTTTAAATAAATTGTTCAATGGATTTTTTTTTCCATTTTGCAAATTGTTTTTCAAGGAGTTGTTTTCTTTTTTCATTTTGTGAAATCTATTTTGTAAGCAATTCTATATTTTTCCCATTTCACTAAATCTATATGGAGTTTTCTTCAGATAATTTCTGTGTTTCTTTTTCCAAATTCTCCTGCAATGTTCTGATTTCCTTTCCCCATTTTTCTTTTCACTCTGTTTTAAGATCCTTTTTGAATTCTTCCAAAAGAGCCTTGTAGATAGAAACCAACTCATAAAACCATTTGGGGCTTCATTTGGAGATGATCTGCTTTTAATGTCCTCAGGGTTTGAGGTCTGTCCATAAAAATCATCTATGGTCAAAGTTCTTTTTTCTGTATTTTTTTATTAAAGCTTTTTATTTGCAAAACATATGTATGGGTAGTTCTTCAGAATTGACCCTTACAAAGATTTCCATTACAAATTTTTCTCCCCTAGTCCCTTCCCCTCTCCTAGATGGCAGGAAGTCTACTACATGTTAATTATGTTAAAATACTTGACAATTAGAATATATGTATACATATTTCCACACATCTGCCTGTGCAAGAAAAATCGTATCTACAAGAAAAAAAATCTGAGAAAGGAAACCCAATGCAAGCAAACATCAATAGAGAGCATGAAAATATTATGTTGTGGTCTACATTTCATATCCCTCAATCTGGGTGTATATGGCTTTCTTCACTGAACAATTGGAACTGGTTTGAAACATTTCATTGTTGAAGAGAGCCATGTCCATCAGAATTGATCATCATATAGTCTTCTTGTTTCCATGTATATTGATCTCCTGGTTCTGCTCATTTCACTCAGCATCAGCTCATGCAAGTCTCTCCAGAGGTTTCTGAAGTCATCCTGCTGGTCGTTTCTTATGGAACAATAATATTCCATAATATTCACATACCATAATTTATTCAGCCATTCTCCAATTGATGGGCATCCATTCAGTTTCCAGTTTCTTGCCACTACAAAAAAGGGCTGCCACAAACATTCTTGCACATGTGGGTCCCTTTCCTTCATTTAAGATCTCTTTGGGACATAAACCCAATAGAAATGCTGCTGGGTCAAATGGTATGCACAGTTTGATAACTTTTTGAGCATATGAACCACCTCATTTTTGATGAGAGCTATGCCCATCAAAATTTATCTTCATATTATCTTGTTGTTGCCATGTACAATGATCTCCTGGTTCTGCTCATTTCACTTAGCATCAATTCATGTAAGTCTCACCAGACCTCTCTGAAATAATTCTGCTGATCATTTCTTAGAGAACAATAATATTCCATAACATTCACATACCATAACTTTTCAGCTATTTTCCAACTGATGGGCATCCACTCATTTTCTAGTTTCTTGCTACTACAAAAAGAGCTGCCACAACCATTTTTGCACATGTGGGGCCCTTACCCTCCTTTAAGATCTCTTTGGGATACAGGCCCAATAGAAACTGCTGGATCAAAGGTTATGCACAGTTTGATAATTTTTTGAGCAGAGTTCCAAATTGCTTTGCAGAATGGCTGGATCTGTTCACAGTGTACAAATATATTTTACAAATATTTATGTAGATATATATCTTTGCTTAATTGTAGTCTTCTTTTGGCAGAGGGAGGGAGAAGGAAGGGAAAAATAAAGTGAAAAGTGTATAGCATAGAACAAAAGAAAAACTAAAAGACAGCAAAGAAAAACTGCATAGCTTTTAAAACAACGTGTAGTATTTATTATATAAGTTTTCTTGAAATGGAAATCCATTGCTTTGTATTGAATTCTCTCTTATGTTCTGTGTACATGGGAATTTTTTTCTTTTCTTATTTTGTACTTAAGTCTAAAATAAATTTAAAAACAAAACAAAATAAAATTCACCTCAAGGGGTGTCAATCAACTCAAGTAATCCATCTATAATCTTTGGCTTCCTATCTTTTGTTCCACAGTCAATATTCCACAGAATACAAAGAACTACAAAATATTCTTCTTTTTCTTTAAGGATCTTATAGTATAGCTTGGAAGATTTGAAAACATATACAGAATAATAATATTCAAAGGAGAGGTTTCATGATCTTCAGTCAGAGAGAGGCAAGAAGGGTTGAAGAACTAACTCTGACACCTGCTGTCTATGACCCTGGGCAAGCTTCTTAACCTCTCAGTATCAGATGGCAAATTGCAGATCAGTTGATGATTTGTATTGGGAAAGGGATTTTCCTCTGAATCAACAACCATGTAATTGACTTCCTACCATGTGCCATCCCTGAGCTAATCTCTGAACTGCAAAGACAAAATGAAACTTTCTCTGCTCTCCAGAAGCTTCCAATTTGATCATGGATGACAACGTATCCATCTATAACCATATACAAAATAAATATGAGATTGTTTGGGAAGAAAGGACACATGTCTGGCTTAAAATAAAAATGGCAATCATACAATCTATCAAGAGCATTTTATCACAGGCCAGCGATCATGTGCAATCAAAGATAGAATGGACAGCTTATTTAGTACAAGGATTTTTAAAGTGGGGTCCACAGATATATTTCCAGATGTCTGTAAACTTATTTGTTTTTAGATACTTGGATAGCAACATTTTTATGCAATTTATTTCATTTATAATATTATGTATTTCATTTTGTACATTTGAAACAATTATTCTGAGGTTTCCATAGACATCACTTGCACAGACACAAAAATACATACACACACACATGTGCTCACATATATACATTCCTGGTAATCTCATCCCTACATTTTTCAGATGAGAAAACTTTTAAGACCCACAAAGGAGAAATAATTTGCCACAGTTTACACAGACAGTAACAGAGCCAATATTTGAATTTAGGTCCTATGATTATATATATATATATATATATATATATATATATGTATATATATATACCTCCAGTGTTCTTCCCACCATAAGACCTAAAACTAAATTGTGGAATATTGATGTGGTAAGTGCTCTTTGCAAGAGGGGGGGAGAAGAGAAGAGAAAAGGGAGAGGAGAAGAGAGACAGAGAAATACAGAAACACACACAGAGGGAAGGAGAAAAGGGGACGAGACACACACACACACAGAGACAGACAGACAGAGACAGAGAGATGCAGAGATAGAGAGAAAGAGAGAGAGAGAGATAGAGAGACACAAACATACATTCAGAGACATACAGAGACCAAGCAGAAGGAGAGATGAAGATAGAGATAAAAACAGACACAAAGAAAGACGGAGAGGAAGACATAGTTTGTTGTGCCATTGAGGTAAGGAAAGTAAGGGGGGGATAAGCTTTAAGTTGTACTTTGAAGAATGCATAGGATTCTGACAGGTAGATAGGAAAAGGAAATGTATTAAAGAGGAATCTTTATGAAGGGAATTATGGAGGTAGGAAAGTGCATATGACATGTTGAAGGAACAGTGAGGATACAGTTGGAGTAAAGATCGATGGCAAGGAATAGTGGGATAATAAACCTGGAAAAGTAGGATGGAGACAGATGGTAGAGGGTATTGGTTCAGCACAGAGAAAGGGTGACTAAGGTCTCTCTGTGGAATAACATGTCTGTAGCTAAACATAACCTAAAATTTCAAAATAGAAGTTTGATGACTCAAGCCTATGGAGAGATTCCCCAAACAGTGGTGAGAACAAAAACACCAAAGGAGAATATTTTTGGGTGGATTAATTATGTTTGAATAAAGTTGTTTATTTTCATTGCTATAAAACAACCTTACAACTCAGCTCTCTCTTCTGGCAAGTTAGGTCTCCATTAGGAAACACCCAGGGATCCTTATGCCTCATGTTGAGTTCCATCTGTTGCTACATTGCTCAACTGTAAACTGCACCCACATTTTCCTGAAAGAAATATATTTGTGTCTTGGAATGTAAAGCTTAATAGAACTTTTCCTTCTCTCCTCCTACCCTGTCCTCCCAATTTGATTTCTTAAAGGATAAAAGGAAATTTTATTCTAACTAGTCAAAAGATGATTGGCTCTCAAAAATTCAGAAATTACAACAGTCATCATTTACAGCATAAAACTGGATGAAAGAAGATTCTCAATTTTCTGTCAGGTGTAAAGTTCATTATTGGCAAGTGGCCTTCATCTCTGAAGTCACTAGAAATGGAAAAAAAAGTGTTCACCTATGGTATCCATAAGGGTCTAGATATTAGATTGAGGATAAAAATTTAAAAAGGAAATTAGAGTCTCAAATGATATTTTTCATAGAGATAAGTTGAGCCCATTCTATCTCTGCTTAGCTCTAGATTCACTTTAATTTCTTTTGAATATGACTAAGTATGAATTTTTCTATCAAAAAAGAGTTGCACCAAAACATTATATTTATTATCACTTGTACACCAATGACCTCAAGTAATATGGCTGCTTTGAGAAACACATCAACTAATTTTTTTTCCTTGTGACAACTTTCTTCAATAATCCTCAAATGTATACATATATATATATTTATATTACATATATATTCTGTTACACTTATAAATATTATTTATTAATATTCTAACATTTATCTGTACTGTATATATTTCTAATGTACATATATATCTGAATATATGTATGGATGCATAGGGTACAAAATAAAAATAAAGACTTTTATCTTTCATTTGAGAGTCAAACAGGACCAATAGATTAAGCTAATACTTACTAAGGAAATAGTTTTGTCTTCTCTACCCAAGACTCATTGAGGAAAATTTGCGACCATAGGATATATCAAGAGATTTAATGATATACTGAAGGTCAAAGTTCAAAGGGAGGAGCATATTGAGAGAAATGAACACCTTTGCAATATCAGTTTTGGAACAGTAAAACATATGCCAATGAATTTAGAAAGCATTCAAAATTACACCTGAACAGTATTAATGAAACAGAGGACTTTTTGTACTAAGGCTTACACTGCCCTATCAAAAATGAGGATGAAAGTTAATGGATAATCTCATTTTGCATGATAAGGAATTTAGAAATTTAACAGGAATACTTCTAGCACAAATACTTCTTCACTAGGAAACAGCAAAGTCTGACAATAGCCATGCAGCATTATGCAATGGTCTTGATACTGGTTTTCCTCTGGATGAAACCTAAGCAACATCTTAGATCAAAGAGTGGACTCCATAGGTCCTCTATGCATGATATCACATTATCTCAAATAAAAAAAAAATTAAACAAATGACTGAATTGTATAAAGTTCTTTATATAAATGTATGGATATAAGGCCACATTATTGCCACCAGAAATTATGGAGAGGTCATCTTTAAGAAACTTGTATTTTTGGATCAATGCTGATTTTTACAAGGAGAGTGTAAACAACATGCAAACTATAATGGCAAGTTGTAAAAATTTAGCTCCTAGTGAATGCTTAGAAGAACATAGTCAATTGAGGACAATTATACATCAGAAGTTTGCTTTCCTTCAAAAACTAACAGATGACAAATCCTCATACTACAAATACCAAGCAAAAAATATCCTTGATACAGTCCATTATAATAGACCTGTGATGGAAATAGCCATCCACATCCAGAGAGAGAACTATGAAGACTGAATGTGGATCACTTTTCTGTTATTGTTGTTTGCTTTCTTGTTTCCTTTTTTCCCATGCTTTTCCCCTTTTGATCTGATTTTTCTTTCACAGAATGACAAATGAGGGAATATATTTAGAAGAATTACACATATTTAGCCTATATTGGATTGCTTATTGTTTAAGGGAAGTGTGAAGGGGAGGGGGTGGGAGAAAAAATTATAATACAAGGTTTAGCAAAGATGAATGTTAAAAGCTATCTTTGTATATATTTGGAACAATGAAAAGCTATTAAAAAGAAACATCAATTTAAAAAAATATCCTTGATAGTTCAACAAAATAAACTCCACTGTAATCAAGATGAAACAATTCCTTATATTCCCTGGACATTACACTGATACACAAATATTCAATAATAATGTTTTAATAGCTATCACCATATCAAATACTCAATATCTCCAAACTTCATGGAATGAGAAGCTTTAAAAATGTAGAGGTTTAAAATAAACTAATTGGTTGTAGAAGTTAAAACCATGTGGTAAAAGAATGAGGTACATGATACTACTATCTTGTCTACTGCTAGAGGCAGGTGTTTCATCTTCCTGCTTAATAGTAGGAAGTAGAAGGATAGTATTTATCCCCACATCGTCTCTAACCAAACTCCATTGAATGAATATAAGATGAAAAGAATAAGAATATTGATGATGGGCATTTAAACAGTGCTTTAAAATTTACAAACTTTTTCCATATGTCATGCCACTTAAATTTGCTGTAATATGTACATTCCTTCTGGTACCTTGCCATATTTTGTTTTATATTTTACAATTTGTTGAATTGAACAGATATTTGTTGACTTCCTACTATGTATAATGAATTGTTAGAAGGCACAGAAGTACCTGGTATTTACGCCTGGTGAGGCACAGAAAAAAATACAAAAGCAAAGTAATATATGATCCCTTCCTTATAGGAACTTACAGTCAAATTAGTGAAATATTAAATAATTAAGATTATCACTTATGTACCAAAAAAGGGAATATGTTCACATATACAGAAGAATATAAAAATTATATATAAAATAGAATCTTCATTTCATACTATTTGCTTTAAAAATATAAATATAGGGGCAGTTAGATGATGCAGTGGATAGAGCACCAGTCCTGAAATCAGGAGGACCTGAGTTCAAATCTGGTGTCAGACACTTAACACTTCCTAGCTGTGTGTCCCTGGGCAAGTCACTTAACCCCAA
>JAJPUD010011862.1:26810-52274 GCA_023553655.1 Myrmecobius fasciatus
TTCCTTCCTTCCTTCCTTCCTTCCTTCCTTCCTTCCTTCCTTCCTTCCTTCATCTCTCCCATTGAAGATCAGGAATTGTGTTGGCTTTCAGCTATTCCTCCTGGTATTATCTTTCTTTTATCCCTCTCTATCCCTAATTGATCTATGGAGTTTCATGTATTTAACTAATTTCTCTGTGTGTTTCTGGGTGTGTGTTCAATCCTCTTTTGCTAATTTTAGATAAAAAAAATTTGCTCTTCTCCCCTATGACCCTCTCTTCTGAAAGGTAGTTCTCTGGTTTGTACTGACATTTTAGCAATTACCCAAACCATGTTCACTTCACAAAGGGCTCCACTTCTCATTTTCCAGACTTCTCCACCTTTCACCTAGCAGTCTTTAATTTTTTATCTTCCTTTACTTTCTAACTTTCTTTTTATGTCTTTATCTTTCTTCATTAGGATATGACCTCTTTGAGGATAATGATGTCTTTTTTGCTTAGCTTTATATCCTTGTTCTTAGTATAAGATCAGGCAAATGGTAAGCATTTAGTAAATTTTATACCAATCTAATCAGTGTATCATCATTTCTTCCTCCATATTTATTTAATATTTGTGTTTTGTGCTCAAATTGAGAAATAGTAAGCTCTACCTCCTTCTTCCTCCTTTCCCCCCTAGTACATATTTTTAATTATTTCTTCACCTTCCTTTCTAACTCTCAGAACAAATCTAGCTCACCCCATTCTCTGTTTTCTTTTTTAATTCTTTTAATATTCTTTTGAAAACATGAAGGTTCTGAAGGGAAATTTGTTTCTTTCCGCCATTATTAGATTTTTAATATTACATCATCATGTAATTCTTTTGAATTTCCTGAATAATATGTCTTTTGGAGTTTCTTTTGATTCTTTGCTTTCATTTCAAAATTCCTATCCAGTTCTGTTCTTTTCATCAGAAATGGTTGAAAGTCTCTATTCCATTTTCCTCTTTAGCTTTGCAGGGAAAGTTATTTTTGGTTACAAGCCTATATCTTTTGCCATTTGGAATATCATATTCCAAGATTACTTTTCACTTATGTAGAAGCTTTCAGGGCTTATATGATATTGACTGTTGTTCCTTGGTGCATGAACTACTTCTTTCTGCATTCTTGCCATGTTTTTTTCTTTGACATAGGAGCTCTGGATTTTGATTATGATATTTCCGGAATTTATTCTTTGGGATTTTCTTTTGGGAGAGGGATTAATGTATTCTATCTTTACTTTGCTCTCTGGTTTTCATAGAGCAAAGTTTTCATGTATGATTTCTTGAACTATAGTGTCCAGGGCTCTTTTCATGGTTTTCAGAGTCCACTAATTCTAAAAATATCTCTCTTGTCCTGTTTCTTAGGTTGAATATTTTTGATATACTTCCTTCTGTATTTTCAATCTTGATTTTATTTTAGTATTTCTTGCTGTTTTATAGAATAATCCATTTGTTTTGTATATTCTAGTTTTCAGAGAGTTCATTTCTTGACTAAACATTTTATATGTTTAGTCTGTTTTAAACGTTTTATATTTTTTCTACTTCTTTCTCTAGAGCTTTTATTTAACTTTTATCTCTTGCTTCAATTCTTCTAAGTATTCAGGTAGTTTTTGGTGGAAAATTCATCTTTCCCCTTTGAGTCTTTCTTTGCAGCAGTTGTTACAATTTTTCTTCCTTTTTTAAGTGGATCATTAGTTCTACATTAATCTCATAAATTGGTTAATATATTTTTCCCTTTTTCCTGTCTTTCCAGTCGTAGTTCCTGAATTAGGACTTTGTGCTAGGGCCAGGTTCCTCCCCTATATGCCCTTTTGTTTAGGGCAATCAGGTCTGCTTGTGCCCTTTACCTAGGTTACTTGAGTTCTTGTGTCAACCTCTGTCTCTCAGGATTTGGCCATACTAAACTTTGAGATTTAAAGTTCTGTAACTTCAGGGCTTTTTATGACTTCTCAAGACAGAGTTTTAGGGACCAATAGCTCCTGGACATCCGCACTGTCCAAGTTTAAACATTGTATTGCATTGATATATGCCAGTGACTGCTGTTCCTCAGAGTCCCCATTCCAGATTTTCTCCCATCTCTAGGACTTTCTCAGAGATTATCTCCAGACATAGGACCCTATTGGCTATGTAAGTCACTGATTCGTCTCTGGTTGCCTTGGGAAACTCATGGCTTAGTTGCCTTTTCTGGAATTGTTCCTCATGGTGGTATTCTTTCCTTGGCCCTTGGACTTCTGGTTGATTTTCTATGCAGTTCCACAGTGGAAGAAGTCTCTGTAGTTTCTTACTGGGTTTCTTGATCATTTTTCAGTTTGGTAAAAAATTCTGGTTTTATGATAGTTTATTTGTGAGTACTGGGCAGACTGCCTCTGTTCAGGCAGCCATCTTGGCTAGAAGTCCCCTAAGATCATAGAATTACATAGCTGGAAGGGACCTTAGAGGGCATCAAGCCCAGCTTCTACCCACATCATGAATATTGTTGCAACATCACTGACAAGTAGCCATCCATTCATTTCTTAACTCTAATTAATAGCACAAGGAGTCTATAATTCCATGCTGAAAGGATCCAGAAAAACAAATCATTTAGAGAAGTCCGCATATCATGGGTTTTTTTTATGATAGGTACCACTTCCTTGAAGGAAGGAGGAAAGGCTTTTGAATAAGGGAGGAAGAATACAAGGAAAGGCTTGAAATTAGGACAGGAATATGACATATTTTAAGGATCATGAGCAGCTGCCTTGGTTAGAGCGGGAGTAGTGGAAGTTAAGTCTGAAAATGTTGGGTGGGATCAGTCCATGGAGAACTTTGAATGTTAGATTCTCTGTTTAGGTCAAGGAAAGCTTTCAAAGGAAAGTACTATAATCAGAGTGTCATATTAGGAGAAATTGAAATATATCAAATGATAAATAATTATTTATTTGATTTGAGAGCATCTCAGAAGTAAACATTTATGTAATGATCTAACAACAAAAGTTTCAGGGCCTTCTTAGAGTTCTGTGGATGTATTTCAAAGATTTCATGATCATAGGCAGGAAAATATGTTTTTCTTTCAATATATTTAGTTTCCTTTGTGATCTAACATTTTAATTTATGCATTTAAAATCATAATTCTGAGGAGACAAAAGCTTTATTAGTTTCTAAAGGGGTTCACGACACACAAAAAAGTAAGAACCCATGTACTAGTTGGTGTAATGTTCATGGAGAAACTGAGGCAGTATCACACATGGAAATTAGGTAATGCTTTATTGATGTTAATTGAGAGTTCAGAATCCATAGCTATGGATCAGGACTGGTGGGACTCTTGTCTCAAAGCACGCAGTCCACCCTGAAGACCAACGCAGCCACAGCCATGTTAGCCAACTGAATACAAAGTACACAGCAGCTCCATCAAGGAACTTCAAACATTATATAGGGTCCTATAGTTCAGGGAGACAAAGAACAGCTGAGAGATATCAGGGGTTCAAAAGAAACTATTAATTCAATTCTGACAGGTAGGGAGTGAAGGGAAGAAGAGTACTAAAGTTATAAATTCAGGTAGGGAGGGAAAGCTGCTGGAGAAACTTAGACAGTAAGTCTGGGTAATACAGATAAGGGGATGTTGGGGCTGGCCATTTGGAAGTTTTATGATTCCATTGGAATGTGAGTCCAATTATTTCTGAAGGTCAGGAAGTGGGGATTGCTATTCTGGGATAGAGCAATTAAGGGAGACTGATACTGTAACTGAGGGAAACTGAGACAGGCACAACATTGGTAATGGATCTACATGAAGGTACAATGATCATTAATTACAACATAATCTCTATCCTTAAATTGCTGGAATGTAGTAGATGACAGAAGACATTCATTAAATGCTTATGACTCAAATGACAATATTCCAAGTGGATAACAGGACAGAAAAAATATCTGAGATTAGGTGAGAGAAAAATTATTTCTAGCTGAAACTTAGAGTGTGGGAGAAGGAAGGGGATCAGAGAAGTTTCCATGGAGGACATCTATCTCTTTAAGGATGAATAGGTCATTTTTTTAGCTAATAAGAGCCTATTGAACCCCACCTTTATAAAGTTACCCCATAACATTCCTCTTCACATATTTTATCACATTTATTTTAGTTCTTTCCCAATTTTATTCAACATTCTCCAATCACTAGGTATTTGCATGAACTAACTGTATGTCCCACTTGCCTGAAATAGACTTTCTCCATATCTCTATCTCTAGATATTGTATTCCTTCAAGGTCTGGCCCAAAAAACCATGTTCTTGATGAAGTCTTTCTTCATCACTCCAGCTAAAAACATTATCTTTCTACTCAATTTTTAAAAGCACATTATGTGGACCTCTCCTTTTTTCTTATTACATTCTATTTTGTATATACTTTTGTATTTATGAGTATGTACATACTATAATTTCATTAACAGACTATAAGTTCTTTAAGACAGGAATTGTCTGCCATACCAATCAAACTCCCAAGAAATTATTTTACAGATCTAGAAAAAATAGTAGCAAAGTTCATTTGGAAGAACAAAAGGTCAAGGATTTCAAGGGGGTTAATGAAAAAAAAGGCAGATGAAGGTGGCCTTGCTGTACCAGATCTAAAACTATATTATAAAGCAGCGGTCATCAAAACCATTTGGTACTGGCTAAGAAATAGAGCAGTCAATCAGTGGCACAGGATAGGTTATCAGGACAATCTAGGCAATAACCTTAACAATTTAGTGTTTGATAAACCCAAAGACCCCAGCTTTTGGGATAAGTACTCACTTACCCCAAGTACTTGTACTCGGCAAAAACTGCTGGGAAAATTGGAAACTAGTGTGGAAGAAATTAGGACTTGACCCATACCTAACACCACATACCAAGATAAGATCTAAATGGGTTCATGATCTAGATATAAAGAGTGATTTTGTAAGCAAGTTAGAGGAATGTAATATAGTTTACCTCTCAGACCTGTGGAGATGGAATAAATTTATGTCCAAAGAAGATCTGGAACTCCTAATTGAACACCAGATGGATAATTTTGATTATATTAAGTTTAAAAGTTTCTGTACAAATAAAACTAATGCACACAAGATTAGGAGGGAAGCATCAAATTGGGAAATCATCTTTACATTTAATGGTTCTGATAAAGGCCTCATTTCTAAAATATATAGAGAATTGTCTCATATATATAAGAATTCAAGCCACTCTTCAATAGATAAGTGGTCAAGGGATATGAACAGACAATTTTCAGATGATGAAATTAAAACCATCTCTAGTCATATGAAAAGTTGCTCCAAATCACTATTGATCAGAGAAATGCAAATTAGGACAACTCTGAGGTACCACTACACACCTGTCAGATTGGCTAAAATGACAGGAAAAGATAATGATGAATGTTGGAGGGGATGTGGGAAAACTGGGACACTAATACATTGTTGGTGGAACTGTGAATGGATCCAACCATTCTGGAGAGCAATTTGGAGCTACGCTCAAAAAGTTATCAAACTATGCATACCCTTTGATCCAGCAGTATTTCTACTGGGCCTATATCCCAAAGAGATCTTAAAGGAGGGAAAGGGACCCACACGTGCAAGAATGTTTGTGGCAGCCCTTTTTGTAGTGGCTAGAAACTGGAAACTGAATGGATGCCCATCAATTGGAGAGTGGCTGAATAAATTATGGCATATGAATGTTATGGAATATTATTGTTCTGTAAGAAACGACCAGCAGGACGATTTCAGAGAGGCCTAGAGAGACTTGCATGAACTGATGCTGAGTGAGATGAGCAGAACCAGGAGATCGTTATACACGGCAACAACAATACTATTAGGATCAGTTCTGAGGTCCATGGCTTTCTACAACAAAGAATTGTCTCAAACCAGTTCCAATTGTTCACTGAAGAAAACCATATACACCCAGAGAGAGGGATATGAAATATGGACCACAACGTAACATTTTCATGATCTTTATTGACATTTGCTTGCATTGTGTTCCCTTTCTCTGGTTTTCTTTTTTTTTTCTTGTAGATAGGATTTTTCTTACACAACTTGTCAACTATTATTACATTATTAACATGTAGTGGACTTCCTGCCATCTAGGGGAGGGGAGGGAACTGGGGGTAAAAGTTGTAATGGAGAGCTTTGTAAAGATCAATGCTGGGAAACTACCCATACATATGTTATACAAATAAAAAGCTTTAAAAAAAAAAAGACAGGAATTGTCATGTATTTTCTCTCATTTTATCCAGTGGCTGATCAAACTATACTTTGCATTTGCTGTATATTTGTTATTTAAATTGAATTACATCTCAAAGGTTAATTTTTCCTTCCACATTTTTAAAGAATTAGGGGACCATCGATTTTAAGTTTGAAGGGACATTACAGGCTATCACGTCCAGTCCCTTCAGTCTACAGAAGAAAAGAAAGAAGAAGCAGCTTTACTGGACTGTGGAAGATCACTGAAGGAGGATTTGAAGCAGGTTTCTTATTCCATTTTTAATGTTCTATTTTCTCTGCATGGTTGCACTCAACACTATCCATTGTCCTTTGTCATTTTAATTCCTCTTTTGACAATTGCTGTTTTGGGATTGACTTAGTGAATTTCCATTCCTCAAGTAATCCTTGTCAGGATTCTAGCCTTTCTATTGTCTTCCCCATTCTACTAATGGCTTCCTCCTGCCTGAGGAGCACAGAGTACCAGGAGATAGGATGGAGGATGGTAGAGAGGAGGAAGGGTTGGGTATGTATGGGGGGTGGGGGTGGGGAGCATAGAAAAGATTCCTGTTGTTACTAGAACAGCTCAAGTAACATCCTTTGTCCTAAGAAAATATACCAGCACGTTTTGAGAACTGGAACAGTTTGAACCTCCAAACCATAAATCTTTGACTTCAAAAAGTTCCCAGTCCTGTTCATATACTTTTAATTTACGAATTTAACAGTTATCCAAGTTAAAGATGATCTAACTAAATAGGATTTTTTTTCCCACAACCTGCCAGGATCCACAGACTTCCTCTACTGTGGAACTAAATATTTGATCATCACTCAGTTAAAGCTATTTCTGGAGTCCCTATAATTTAAATGATTTTTAATGAGATTTATGGGCACTTAAACCAAGGTACAGCATGTAACAAAGCTTTATGGGCAAAGACTCTGATCCTAAACCTCTTTTCCTGATTCCTGTCTATCCATACCACAAGTGGCTGTACATCACAATCAGAGATGCCTACTATGTACTCTATTTGGCTTATCCCTGAATCAAGGGAGAGATGGTAAAGAAAACAATGAAGCTGAGTTACACAGAAAGTCAGGAAGATATGATTATGTTATCTCTTTTTGGAATGGTATTTTAGGGAGTCTTACAACCACATCAAAGGCCCTTTTTGAATTGTGTTTGTGATATTATGACAAATTATCTATTTTCAAGTATATAAATCATTTAGAGACCAATCCAATAGTCAACTTAGTGGGCAAAGAACAAGTTGGAAACTTTTTAAGTGCCTACAGAGAGCCAAAATTCCTCTTGAAAAATCACAGAAAATATTTTGTCATGGAGGGTAGATATCTTCACAGATTTCTGGATCTCTTCCTTAAAGAAAATGTTGTATGATAGTGGACACATCTTCTTCAGTTTCCCTCAGCTATAAAATAGGGGTAAAAGTTATTGTGCAAATCACATGAAATAATATTTATAAAGTTTTTAACATTGTAATTACTACATAATACTTTTTCTTCCCTCCTCTCTCTTCACTCAAGGTTTATAATCTGACAGGTCATAGGTAATGAAATAAAAAGTTAAACCAACTTGACTTTTGTATATACAGTGTGGTACAATAGAAAGGGACAGAAAGTGAAGTGGGGGAAGAGAAAAGATAGAGACAGAGAAACAGAGATCCAAAGATCCAGACAAAAATGGGGGGAAGGAGAAGAAAAAGAGAGGGAGGGAGGCATAAAGAGAGTTAGGAAAGGAGGAGAAAAAGAGGAAGAGGAAGAAAAAGGAGAAGGTAAGATATATAGAGAGAGAAGGAGGGAGGGAAGGAGGGACAGAGAGATTTATTGAGCTCTTGCTATATTCTAGTTCCTTTGCTAAGTGCTCAGGATACATATATAAGCAAGTAATATCATCTCTTACCTCAAGGAGTTTATATTTTGATGGGGAAAATACATAGCAAAGTGCTAGAAATATGGTAAAGCAGAATGGGGAAACCTTCATGAGAACATGTTGAAGAGAAGTATAAGAAGCCATATGAAGGTAAGAGGAAGCAGAAGCTCTCCCTGTTAGGGTCAAGAGAACCAGAGGAAAAATCAGAGTTTTGGTGAAAAAGGGATAAGGATGATTGTGGGAGAATAGCTGGGGTAAGATGACCCTGGTAAATCAATCCCTGATAAGACAAGTTGAGAGCTTTTCTATTAGGGATGGATTTTAAGTCAAAAGGCTTCGGTTAAAATTCTAGATCTACCCCTGTCATTAGACCTCAATTTCTTTGTCTAAAAAATGAGAAAGTCGAACTAGATAATCTCTCTCTTCTCTTTCATCTCTAAATATATGATATTATGATTCTATGAACTCAATGAGAATTCAGTGTTCATTAAAGGACTACAAAAAATTCAAAACTAGTCCTTTTTCTTGAAGTGCATAATGTTGTTGAGGTATAATAGCACAATATAACATAGGAATATACAGATAGAAGCCTTGATGTTAATAGTAGAATTAAGCCAAAAGATTGAAGACATGAGATAAAACTCTCATTTTTCTTTATTTGTTAAGACTTGGTCAAGTCAGTTAATATCTTCAGAGCCTTAATTTCTTCATCCATTAAATGGGCTCAATAGCTGCCCTCCTTATCCCATAGTATTTTCCCTAGGATCACATGAAACAATACTTGGGATAGAATTTTGACAATAGTGAGGCAAAATACAAATATCAGGAAGCAACAATACTGTTCCTATTCTTCCTCTTCCTTTTTTTTTCTCTTCCTCTTTCTTCTTTTTTCCCCCTTCTTTTCCTCTTCTTTCTATTATGACTAATGTGCTTTGTCCTATGGATGACTTCACTTTCTACTTTCTTTTTTATTTTTACCCTGCCTGAGATGAGAGTGTTAGAATCACAGAATTTTGAGCTCCCTGTTTATTGCTGGAAATCATCCTGTACAATATGGTCATGAGAAGGCATGAAGTCACAGAGAAGATATAGCTTAACTAAGGGCACAACAAGAATGGCTAGTTTTGTCCATAGACTAATGTACTTTCCTGAACAAGACCCCTCCATCTTTTGACTATGCATTTTTATTGGCCGCCTAGAATATTTTCCCTCCTCATCTTTACCTCTTGGCTTCCCTGGTTTCCTTCAAATGTCAGCTAAAATCCCATCTTCTGCAAGAAGTCATTCAAAATCCCCTTAAATGTTAATCTTACACAGCAGTGTATGGAATCATCTTAAAGCAAGTCAGGAGAGCTGATTGTTAAATTCTCACTGTGAACATTTACACCTCAGAAACCAGCAAATGCTGCAAACTGGATCTTGATTATTGTTTTTGTTTGAATCTATATCCTAAAGAAATCATAGAAGAGGGAAGAGAATCCACATGTGCAAAAATGTTTGTAGCAGTGGTCTTTTTGTGCTGGCAAAGAACTGGAAAATGAGTAGATGTCCATCAATTGGACAAAGATTGAATAAGTGATAGTATATAAAAGTAATGGAATATTATTGTTCTGTAAAAAAATAATGATCAAGTTGATATTAGAAAGGCTTGAAAAGAGTTACACAAACTGATATTGAGCAAAAACAATAGAAACAGTAATGTATTGTACACAGTAACAGCAATATTGTATGATAATCACCTATGAAAGACTTGGTTCCTTTCATCAGCTCAATGATTCAAGGCAATTTCAATAAACTTTGGATAGAAAATACCATTTACATCCAGAGAGAGAACTATGGAGACTGCATGTAAATCAACACATGCTATGTTCACTTCCCCCCCCTTTTTTTTAATGTTATGTTTTTAATGTTAAAATATATTTTAATGTAATGTTATGTTTTTCCCTTTTGTTCTGATTTTTCTCTCTTGTCATGATTCATTAAGAAATGTGTATTAAAAATAATGTACATGTATAATCAGAAAAAAAGATGAGAATAAAAAATAAAATAAAAAAGGGAAAAAAGTGTTCAGTGTATATTTTGTTTTCAGGAGAGATGGTTGTTAAATATTTGCCAGCACATCTCTTGTGCCTCACCTTTGAGATTACTACTGATTTATCTTGTATATATCTTGTTTGTACATAGTTGTTTGCACATTGTTTCTCCCATTAGATTGTGACTGCCTTGAAGTCAGGAGCTATTTTTGCTTTTCTTTGAATCACCATTGCATAACCAGCTCAATATATGACATATAATAAGTATTTAATAAAAAATTTTGACTTAAGTCTACAAATATTTGTTTACTATAATATTGAAAAAAACAATCTTGCTTAATGGTAGCAAAGAGGAATCTGATGTCTCATGTGGCAAAAGGAAGAGAGAAGAGAACTAGGTATAAGAAATTCAGGCTCTAATATTGTCATTATCATTTCATCAGGTACATGACTTTGGGTTAAACATTTGACATTTCTTTACCCAAGTTTCCTCCTTTGTAAAATAAGATAATTGGACAGGAAGGTTTCTAGGGTCCCTTCCAACTCTGACAATCTAGATCTATTTTTAACTGCCATATATATTACCCAAAGTATACTAGTGTCTCATTGTCAAAGACTGATTGCAAAACACCTGGTAGGCCATTTATTTGCATTCATATTCTAGTACTAATGACATGCAGGGCAATTCAATTCAAAGCAACTGATCAGAGAAGTTTTTCTGCAGGAGACAGAGGGACATAGAAGGGACATATAAAGGGACATAGAAGGGTTGGGGCAGGAGCTGGAGGTTATAAGTGGAGGGCTAGGAATTAGAGCTAAGAGAGGAAGAACACATACCATTGCAAAGTTCTCAGCTGCAATAAACCATCCTTATCTGACAAGGTTTGATGCAGTGGACACCAGGCTACATCATCTAATATCTGGCCAGTTTTCATTTATTGTGACTTTATGTAGTTTCTTGTAAACTGGAGAGTAAAGAGACAGGTGGAACATGAGAAGAAACCTCTGTGCTTTCCAGCTTTTGCATGCAAGAACTGAGACTCGGGAATTTTCACCAGATCAGTCAAGAGCAAAGTGTTGCTAATTTCCAAAGAAAGGAGATTGATTTCTGCTGTGACAGCACAATTTCATCCTGGAGAAGAAGAAAAAAAAAGTCACATGTTTGCCCCTGGTGAAAAGTTGCCTTTTTTTGGCAGATAAGTTTCACCATTTTGGCAGTAGAGTGTTGTGTGTTTTTTTTTCCCCCTCTAATTCACTCTCTGTGAAAATCTCCTTCTGTTACAGTGGAAAACAGCCTAAGAAAAGGGGGGGCAATGAAGGCAGAACAGCAACACATTCCATTTTTTATTAGAAGTGATCATGCTCATTGTTCTATGGGTGTCAACAGACTCTTATTTAGAAGGCCAAAGAGGTCCATTCACTCTCCTGTAGATCATCTCCTATTGTTTGAGGAAGAGGACCCTCCATAGAGTCATCTGTAATTTTCCTACTTCCTGCTTTAAAAAATAGTTAAAGTTGTACATTTCTCAACTTTCCAAGGCACTCTTCATTTGATGGAAGCCACACTAGACCATCCAAGAAATGGAGTCTATCAGATTTGTTGTGACTATTCTTCATGATTCTGTGAACTCTAAAAACTGGGATGGTGCCTTATTTAGGAGGTAACCTAATGAAGTAGGAACAACAGTAGAAATATTATGGATATGGAGAACTTGGGTTCAAATTTTATCTCTGATATATCTGTGGGACCATGAAAAATTCACTTAATCTCCCTGTGTTTCATTTTTCTTATTTATTAAATGTCTCTAAGGTCCCATCTAGATCTATGATTCTATATGATGCATAAATTAAGCATTTGAGAAATGTTTGTTTCATTGAATTAATGAGTGAATGAATGAATAAATGGGGCCTAACAAGAAGGGACTCATCCTCTCACATCACAATCACATGGCATTAAGACATACTTTGGAGATTAGGCCCCACTCTATATGATGGCACAGCACATTACTGTCCCATACCACATTAACGTGGGAAATTTGACAATTTTATTTTTTTCTTTGAATTCTATTTCAAATTATCCTTACTGCCTTCAATGACATCTCCCAAGACCTTTTTTCCAACACTTATGAAAGCTTTCATGTTTCTTTCCTTTAGTCCTTTTCCAACTGTATGCTATATGGATCCTTCAGCCATTCTATTCTCATAATTCAATCTCTTTAACCTTTTTCCAAAGAGGGATATCCCTCATCCTTACCTCCTCTCCTCCTCAAATTGATAGAAAGCAGAATATGGGAACACTGGCTTACTTTAAGGGGAATTGGGGAAAAGAAAGACTTAGGTTTGCATAAAGATATGGGAGCTTAACTACTTCATCAGAAAACATTCCCGTGACTCATGTCACATTCCTTGTACTTTCAACTTCAGGAAGAATTCCAATTCTGAAGTAAGCAAAGGGTCCCCTAATCCAGAGTGAACCACCTAATCATTCATGTCCCTTTTGACACTCTCCCTTCAGGAACTGGGTATTTCCGTCCTTGCGCTTTGTCCAATGTGTTTTTAATCAACCTAGATCACAGGAGCATGACAAGAAGCCAGGGTTGGAATTTTGTGTCTGCAGTCCTAACAACTTTGCAGGGACATGCAAAAGACCAGTAAACTGCAATTGAGCAGATGGAGAACATGCAGGTCATGAACTAATAATTGGCCTGATCTTGTATTTCTCAGGCAGGCAAAATGCCCATCAAACTTGTCCATGGTTGCCAATAACTTTGTAGCCTGTATGTCATAGACCAGTAAAATGTGCCCGTATTACGGAGAAAGAAGAAACAACTGCAGCCAACAAGAACTGACCCCAAACCTTCATGTTGGATTGGAGTTGCCCTGGAATGGCTCTGAGGTTTCTTAAAGTTCATTAAGTTTTTATTAACGTTATTTTAACCTTTGGTGGTTGTCAAAGCTAGACATGATGGTAAGCTGAGGTATACCACAATGGGCTGGACCCTCCCAACTTGCCCATGTCTTCTGCAAAGAGGGGGTGGGATCTGAGGCAGTGTGCCCAGGATCAGCCACCCAGCATATATATATTTCTAGCCCCAAATGATAGACTAATATGTGATTTCAGGGGGGCAAGGTAAACTTCAAGGATGTTGAGCTATTTTGGAGATGACTGAGGATTCAGAGAACCTGACCATTTCTTTTTCTAAAAAAACCCCACAAAAAACAACCACCCCCCCTCCTCCCAAACAAAGAACAATTACACCTTTACCTCCTGAGATCTGCTATGTATTCAGATTTTGGTAACTTCAGCCAATCTAATATTTTGCCTGCCTTTGTATTAAAAAAAACTGGAAAGAGCTGGAAAAAAAAAACTATGTTAGTTTCATCTTTTATAAAGATAGCCAAAATGAGGTGGTATGGGAATAGGGGATAGAATGGTAGAGTTATTCAGTCAGATATCATGGCACAGTAGATAGCTCACTAGAGTTGGAGTCAAAATAGACCTAAGTTAAACCTTTCCCTGAACACTTCCTAGCTGTCGCTGAGCAGGTCATTTACCCCTTCAAGGCTTCAGTTACCTCATCTATAAAATGAATGGATAGAACATGAGAGCCTCTAAGTTTCCTTTAAACTCTCACTCTATGATTCTGTGATTTAGAAAGACCTTAGTTCTGCTTACATTTCTTACATATCAGACATTTATTAACTTTGTGAGCCTCATTTGCTCAATCTTTTTGAAACCTCATTTACAAATTGAGGGTCTGGGTCTCACTGACTTTCCAGCTCCCCTTCCAGTTTCCATTCTGGGACCTCAACATCCCCTCCCCCACCATGGCACCATGGATCACTGTGCCATAGACCTATCATTATAGCCCAAACTAAAAATAGATAGTAAGCAAAGCCCTAATAGGTGTAAGGCGAGTGAAGTAACAATATTAGTGTACAAAGCATGGGGACACAAAAGAAACCAATTCCATTTAACCATCATTTATTTAGCACTTACCATACTATGTACAGGAAACTTAAAAAATTTTTTTAAATGAATCTTCTATTTCAATCATGTCCTAGTATTGGGAGGAGGTGGGTTAAATTTTATATTCTTGCCTCAGATACAAAATTAGCTAGCCATGATGCTGCCATTAGTCACATATTGTGGGTGCAGCCCTCTGCTAAGCACTGGGGTGAAATAAATGCAGTACAATATCTAGTCTCTTACCTAGAGGAGGCCAGGTCCTTGGTTGATACATAAGACTTATGTACATGGAACAACTGGACTATACAGAAAGAGTATGTAGAGATGTATCCTCTGACAATTTTGAGGGAATGATGATTTTTCTTTAAGTGAATCATTTTATGTTAACCATCTTAGATAGAAATCTGGCAAAATGAATTACATACCATGTCTCAAAAAAGACCAAATTGAACATTGATTTATTTCCTATCTATGTAGGTATTTGGAACAATACTGGATGACCACTTGTTGGGAATAATATAGAAGGTCGTGCTACTGGTATCCCACAAGTGTCAGATCAGTCTTGATATCACAATTGCTCATATAATTTGAACCAATATGATTATGATGATGTTAGCAGTTCAAATTTAGATATACTTCACAGTTTGCAAAATATTTTCCTCATAAGGTACCTGAGAAGTAGCTTGGGTAGCATCATTATTCACATTTCACAGATGATGAGTTTTAGGCTCATAGATGTTATCACACAGCTATGAAGTAGCAGAACATTTTTCCTCAACCTGTAGCTAGTCTAAAATATCCAAAAAATTCCCTGAATTCTCTACTTTACTTTTCTTTTATAGGTTCAGAATTCATGTATCAAATTTAACTAAATAGCCTACCTGGCAAGAATATGCAAAAGGTCTTTATGGCCTTTATCTTTCAACTATTTAATTCAATTCAATTCAGGAAACATTTATTAATTTCTTACTGTAAGAAAAGTATACAGAGATAACAAAACAAAACAAGCCAATCTTTGCACTTAAATGCTGTGCATTCTACTAAAGGGAAAACAACATGGAAACAGGTAAGTATATAGAATATAATTTGAGAAGGGACAGAGAGCACAAAAACAAGGATCTGGAAAGTCCTACGAGATTGTGCCTAAATTGATTCATGATGAGGTAGTTGTTAAGAAATCATAAAGGTATGGATGTGAAAAGAATGCTTCCCAAGTACAGGGGCCAGCCTGTTCAAAGACCTAGAGGTGGTAAATTAAATGCCAAGTTCAGGAAATAGCAACTAATTCATTTTGGCTTCAGATCACAGACTCTGTCACTGGCACTACTTTAACTTCCTGTTTTTTCACCCTCTCTCCCTCCCTCCCCCCACTCCATATTAGAAATACACCTTTTATTATGACCTCAACTTGACTGCACTTGCAATTGGTATTGTTCTTCACAATTATTTGAGGTTTCTCTTAAGAATTTTAAAAACAGTCCTCTTGTTTGTTTGATTCCAAGCTACCATGAATAATCATTTGAAGTCTAGCTTCCAATGATCTCTATCTTTGGGGATACTTAAAAGAGGAATGATCTCAGATTTATCAATGCCATACTAAGCTGGTATTGTTAGAACCAAAGTGGCATTAAAAAAACAACCCACACCTAACTACTTTGGGTCATAGATCATCTCAGAGAAACAAATGGTATGTTGGTGTACAAAGAACCCTGGATGAATGTTTTTGGCTTTGCCTCTGTGAACTTGAGAAAGTTAAACTATCTTTAAGTCACTATTTCCTTTACGTGAAAGAGTTAGGTCTCTGAATTCTTTTCAAGAACTAATATTATACATTCTAAAATTTTATGTTTGAAGTACAATGGATGGAATGCTAGATTTGGAATCAAATAGACTAATGTTCAAATCTATGTGAATTTAGAGAAGTCACTTAGCTCTCTGAATCCCAATTTTTTCATCCACAAAATGTTTAGGCTATATGGCTTCTGAGCTGCCTTCCATCTCTAGGTCTATGCTCCTATGACAAAATGAATAAATAATATGTAAAGTCCTAGATGAGATGCTTGATGAGAATTGGACAATTGGGTTGAAATTCCAGCTCTGTCACTTACTACTATTTGTTTGACCATAGGTAAATCACTTAATCTTTGTTGACCTCAGTTTCCCTATCTGTAAAATGAGGTTATGGGACTTTAGTGCCTTAAACTCTAAGTCACCTGAAAAAGTCCATTAAATGATTCTTTCCTTTCCTTCTAATAACACTATCTCTTCTTGACCAAGCATAAGGATGAATTCATATGTCATTCTAGTCTTTGTGGTTTTTCTTTTTAGACAGAAATTCATGAGGGTAAGAGACCTGGTTTGGTTTGGTTTGATTTGGTTTTTAAATGTATTTGTCTCAGGGACTAGTACAGATAATGAACTCAATAATTTATTTATTTATTTTAAAAAATTGAATTTAAGAATTTGAACCCTGTAGGAGAGAAAGACCAGCAAAATGTCAATCAGCAAAAACTGAACTCAGTACTTTTAGTCTTGTTCTTTGGTTTTTTTTTCCTATCTCTCTCAAGCTTCTTCTCTGACTCTCAGTGTACTCTCCTCAGTCCAAGTTAGGCTTAGCTGGGTTACTATGTGCTCTGAAATCAGTGTTAGAATACAGATACAGTCAAGTTCTTCCAGCTAACCCTGCATGCATATTCTTGGGATGAGCTTGAATCCCTACTTCCAGGTACATCTATACCAGCAGGAGAATTCTTCAGCAACATTCCTGAAATAAGAATTATGGATGAGGAAATGTGAAAAATTGCCTATGAACATAATGGATGGTAGATAGGACCAATCCTCAACTCCCTGATTTTCTCCAGAAGCGCCCACATCTTTGTGAAGAAAGCTTTATATCCGTTCCCTCAGTCAGGTATCCAGGCCATGGAATATCATGAAAAGATTAGAGACAGAAACAGGAAGGAAGCTGTTCTTCCTTTTAAGATCTCAGAGAAAGAAATCTAGCATACATCTTTTAAAAGTAAAAAGATATAAGGTGAGTGGGTAACTTTGGACTGTTCTTTGTCCTTTGTTCTCCAAGAGGATCATGACA
Source organism: Myrmecobius fasciatus (assembly GCA_023553655.1). Classification (NCBI taxonomy): domain Eukaryota; kingdom Metazoa; phylum Chordata; class Mammalia; order Dasyuromorphia; family Myrmecobiidae; genus Myrmecobius; species Myrmecobius fasciatus. The sequence continues at coordinate 43,967 of JAJPUD010011862.1, forward strand.
TCAGGGACATGACATCATGGCTTGCAAGTGAATTGGATTTAAGTAAAGTAAGAAATAAGACAACAAATGACCGAAAGAGGTCTAGATAGATAGAGGACTAGATAAAAGATCTAGTCACAAAAACCAAAACCAACAAACCAAAACAATCAGTCTGAAAGGGGAAGACCCTCAAGGTTTCTGGCTAAAACAGAAACAATTCCTAGGGTGTAGAGGTAGGAATGGTAACACTTTATAACCTGGATTTTAGTCCCAAGCTTGCCACTAGTTTGTTTTGAGGAGATTAAAATTGTCCAACCTATAAATAAGAGACTGATGCAAGACCCTTTTATTAATGGGGTCCATGGTTCTTTCTAAGGAGATAGACATCGGATCTTTCTCACTCTGAGTTGTCCCCCTCTTCCAGGGTCTTATTTTTATAAGGCTTGAAACGAGATTTGATACTTGAACATGCTAGAAGGACTCTACAAAGTACAGAATCCCATTAGTTGAAAGATCTTGCTTTGCAGTCTAAAAATGATGCATCAGCTAGAAGTGGTATGTTGGTAGAAAAGTCTCAGTTTGGGTGAAGCATGGGGCATCTTCACTGACTAAGTGGCCATAAGATGGTCATAAAAGTGACCATAAAAGATGGTTAGACAAGAGAGAGTGTTCTGGAGGTACAAAAATAAGTTGGGGAACTTTCCATGTAATTGAGTCACCTCCACCACACTGGGCTTGGTGACTATGATAAAAAAAAAAAAAAAACCAACAACAACAAGGGTGAAGAACCTCTGGTTGGTTTCCTTATGATTAAGCAAATGACCTTACAATCTTCAGTTCACAGCTTTGGGATCTAATATTCAGAATTTATAATCATTATTCCTGTGGAATCATGTCAAACTGATGAATATTGATTAGAATAGAGTAGGATCCAAATAAGTCATTTCTCACAGTTTTATGAGAATGAACAAGCTGCTTTAACTTCCTGGACCTCAGTTTCATAGGACAAATGAAAAGGTTGGATTATATGTCCTTGCCAATCCTGAGATTTGGTGTTCTGAAATTCCTCCCAGCTTGAACATTCTATGTAAGTAAGATCATAAAATTATAAATCTGGAACAACATAAGACCTAAGATATCACCTGTTCCAATCCCTCTTATTTTTATAAATGGGAAACTTAGACCTAGGGATATGTTCTAACAATCTAAGTTATAATACACCTCCTAGCTCAAATGTTAAGTGTTCTAATATTCTGTGCTTTTTGATTCTTTCTTGCTCTAGGATTCCATAGTTCTAAGTTAATTATCAACCAAAACAAAGTGTAGTTTTAAGGGAAAGCCTACCAAAAAGAATTCAGAAAATATAATCCAAAACTTAATGTAAATTATTTTAAATTTTTATTATTTTATTGCCCATTGGCATTAAGCCCTTCAATTAGCAACAATAATAAAAAATGGATGCATTCCCTATGCATAGGAGTGAAAGTTAGTGAGGCTCATTTATTAAGAACTGGATAAGTGTGAGATAGTATTTTTGAGATTTCTCTTTGTTTCATTTTCTAGCTCATATTCCTGCCACTATTATGAGTCCCAGTTTCTTTCTTCCTATCACTCCCTTTCTGTGGGGAGCCTCTTGCTAAGTAGATAAAACTGATATCAAAAGAGGTTGGACAGAGGAGAAGTTATTTCCTTTACCTTGTCATCTCCATCCAATTGGGAAACTATCTCCTGTCTCCTAAATTCTACTCTCTTATTATCCTGCTGATTTATCTTCCAAGGTTATATGAAGGTTTATGTTTGTCCCTTGGCTAGAAATGGGGGTTGTAATTGTCAAATGGGACTTTTGGGACCAGTGTTCCAATGGGACCACCATAGTGGTAGATAAATTCTAATAAATTCAAATTCTAACAAATTCAGCATCTTAGCTCCTGATTTATTTAGAAGTAAGGTTTCTGTAGGCTTATCATCTCTTCTGTCTATAATAAACATGAATTTTCTCCCACAATCAGTAGTTAATAGAAAAGTAAGCATGGGATAGGATCAAAGTTTACCAAGTCTTGCCATTAGTCCCTTCCTGCTTATTATCTGATCTATTGGACTCTGAACTCTTCTCATCTGTTCCTTTTAGTTCCATTACCTTCATTAGTTCCTTTGCTTGTATAGACCCAAGATATTTGCAATATTCTATTTAATTCCTGAGGCTTTTGAATACCTTCTTTTGAATACTTTCTCTTCCTTAGATTTTCAGGACAATGCTGTAAATCTTGCCTATCTTATTGGACCAGTACTTCATTATCTCTTATAAAGGTTCAGTAGCCTTATCTTTATCTTTGTGAATAGATTTACTACAGGAGTCTAATTTCTGTACCTTTTCTTGATGCTCTCATTACTCCCATTTTTTCAATTATCATCTCCATGCAATTTCTCTTATGTTCCAATTCCATTTTTGTGTCCCAATTCCACATCTCAATTTCACATCAACTACTTGCTTGATTTGGATGTTTCAAAGACTTCTCAAATTCAACATATCCAAAATATTTGATTAGATTTTCCTCTAAAACTCCTCTTCTTCATATCATCCCTATTCCTGTCAAAAGCATCATGATTATCCCAGTCATACAGGATTGAAACCTAGGAGTCACTGTCAATTTTTTTTCTTCTCTTTCCCCTCCCCCCATACCACATTCAATTACTTTTCATTTCTACCTGCTCATCCAAATCCTTTTTCTTTTCTCCCTTGGATTATATTAATAGATATTTTTTTAAAATTTTATTTTATTTGCAAAACATATGTGTGGGCAATTCTTCAACATTAACCCTTAAATAGCTTTCTGTTACAAATTTCCCCCCCCCCAACTCCCCACCCCTCCCCTAGATGGCAGGATATCCACTACATGTTAATTATATTAAAATACTTGACAAATCGAATATATGTATACATATTTCCAAACTTATCATTGTTGTTCAAGAAAAATCGTATCTACACGAAAGACATATCAGATAAAGGAAAAGCAATGTAAGCAAACATCAATCAAGAGTATGAGAATGTTATGTTGTGGTCCACATTTCACATCCCTCTCTCTGGATGTATATGGCTTTCTTCAGTGAATAATTGGAAGTGGTTTGAAACATTTCATTGTTGAAGAGAGCCATGTTCATCAGAATTGATCATCATATAGTATTGTTGTTGCTGTGTATAATGATCTCCTGGTTCTGTTCATTTCACTCAGCATCAGTTCATGCAAGTCTCTCCAGGCCTCTCGGAAATCGTCCTTCTGGTCGTTTCTTACAGAACAATAATATTCCGGGGCAGCTAGGTGGCGCAGTGGATAGAGCACCAGCCCTGAAGTCAGGAGGACCTGAGTTCAAATCTGGTCTCAGACACTTAACATTCCCTAGCTGTGTGACCCTGGGCAAGTCACTTAACCCCAATTGCCTCAGCAAAAAGAAAAAAAAAAGAACAATAATATTCCATAATATTCATATACCATAATTTATTCAGCCATTCTCCAATTGAAGGGCATCTATTCAATTTCCAGTTTGTAGCCACTGCAAAAAAGGCTGCCACAAACATTCTTGCACATGTGGGGCCCTTTCCTTCCTTTATGATTTCTTTGGGATATAAGCCCAATAGAAACACTGCTGGGTCAAAGGGTATGCACAGTTTGATAACTTTTTGAGCATAGCTCCAAATTGCTCTCCAGAATGGCTGTATCCGTTCATAGCTCCACCAACAATGCATCAGTGTCCCAGCCTTCTCCCATCCCCTCCAACATTCATCATTAACTTTTCCTGTCATTTTAGCCAATCTTACAGGTGTGTAGTGGTACCTCAGAGTTGTCTTGATTTACATTTCTCTGATCAATAGTGATTTGGAGCACCTTTTCCTATGACTACAAATAGTTTTAATTTCATCCTCTGAAAATTGTCTGTTCATATCCTTTGACCATTTATCAATTGGAAAATGGCTTGAATTTTTATAAATATGAGACAATTATCTATATATTTTAGAGATGAGACCTTTATTAGAACCTTTAAATGTAAAGATGATTTCCCAATTTATTGCTTCCCTCCTAATCTTGTCTGCATTGGTTTTGTTTGTACAAAAACTTTTTAACTTAATATAGTCAAAGTTATTTATCTGGTTTTCAATTAAGAGTTCCAGTTCTTCTTTGGACATAAATTTATTCCATCTCCATAGGTATGAGAGATAAACTATATTACGTTCCTCTAATTTACTTATAGTATCACTCTTTATATCCAGATCATGAACCCATTTAGATCTTATCTTGGTATGTGGTGTTAGGTATGGGTCAAGCCCTAATTTCTTCCACACTAGTTTCCAGTTTTCCCAGCAGTTTTTGCCGAATAGTGAGTACTTATCCCAGAAGCTGGGGTCTTTGGGTTTATCAAAGACTAAATTGCTATAGTTATTGCCTAGTTTGTCTTGTAATTCTATCCTATTCCACCGATTGGCTACTCCATTTCTTAGCCAGTATCAAATGGTTTTGATGACCGCTGCTTTATAATATAGTTTTAGATCTGGTACAGCAAGGCCACCTTCATATGCCTTTTTTTCATTAATTCACTTGAAACTCTTGAGCTCTTGTTCTTCCAAATGAATTTTGCTACTATTTTTTCCTAGATCTGTAAAATAGTTTCTTGGGAGTTTGATTGGTATGGCATTAAATAAGTAAATTAGTTTGGGTAGTATTGTCATTTTTATTATATTCACTCGGCCTACCCACGAGCATTTTAAGTTATTCCAATTGACTAGGTCTGATTTTATTTGTGTGGAGAGTTTAGTTCATATAATTCCTGACGTTCCCTTGGCAGATAAATTCCCAAATATTTTATACTATCAACAGTTATTTTGAATGGAATTTCTTTTTCTATCTCTTGCTGCTGAACTTTGTTGGTAATATATAAAAATGCTGATGATTTATGTGGATTTATTTTGAATCCTGCAACTTTGCTAAAGTTGTGAATTGTTTCTAGTAGTTTTTTAGTTGAGTCTTTAGGGTTCTCTAAGTATACCATCATGTCATCTGCAAAGAGTGATAATTTGGTTTCTTCATTACCTACTCTGATTCCTTTTATCTCTTTTTCTTCTCTTACTGCCAAAGCTAACATTTCTAAGACAATATTAAATAATAATGGTGACAGTGGGCAGCCTTGTTTCACTCCTAATCTTATTGGGAATGGTTCTAGTTTGACTCCATTACATATGATGCTTGCTGGAGGTTTTAAGTAGATACTACTAATCATTTTAAAGAAAAGCCCATTTATTCCTATATTCTCCAGTGTTTTTAATAGGAATGGGTGTTGGATTTTATCAAAGGCTTTTTCTGCATCTATTGAGATCATCATATGGTTTTTGTTAATTTGGTTATTAATATAATTGCTTATACTAATAGTTTTCCTATTTCCTATCTTCCTATATTTCCTAATTTCCTAATTTCCTAATATTTCCTATATTGAACCAGCCCTGCATTCCTGGTATAAATCCTACTTGGTCATGGTGTATTATCCTGGGGATAACTTTCTGTAATCTTGTTGCTAATATCTTATTTAAAATCTTTGCATCAATATTCATTAGGGAAATGGGTCTATAGTTTTCTTTCTCAGTTTTCTTCCTACCTGGTTTAGCTATCAGCACCATATCTGTGTCATAGAAGGAATTTGGTAGTACACCTTCTTTCCTTTTTTTTCAAATAGTTTATATAATATTGGGATTAATTGTTCTTTGAATGTTTGGTAAAATTCACATGTAAATCCATCTGGCCCTGGAGATTTTTTCTTAGGGAGTTGATTAATAGCTTGTTCTATTTCTTTTTCCAAAATGGGGCTATTTAAATAATTTATTTCCTCTTCTGTTAACCTAGGCAGTCTATATTTTTGTAGATCTTCCTCCATTTCATTTACATTATCAAATTTATTGGCATAAAGTTGGGCAAAAAAACTCCTAATTATTACTCTGATTTCCTCTTCATTGGAGGAAAGTTCTCCCTTATCATTTTTGAGACTAACAATTTGATTTTCCTCTTTCCTTTTTTTTTTTTATTAAATTAACTAAAGGCTTATCTATTTTGTTGGTTTTTTCATGAAACCAACTCTTAGTTTTATTTATTAATTCGATAGTTTTCTTATTTTCAGTTTTATTGATCTCCCCTTTAATTTTCAGAATTTCCAATTTGGTATTTAATTGAGGGTTTTTAATTTGGTCTTTTTCTAGCTTTTTTAATTGTAAGCCCAGTTCATTGATCTTCTCTTTCTCTGTTTTATGCAAGTAAGCATCTAGAGATATAAAATAACCCCTTATAACCACTTTAGCCGTGTCCCACAAATTTTGGTATGTTGTCTCATTTTTGTCATTCTCCTGGATGAAATTATCGATTGTGTCTATAATTTGCTCTTTCACCCATTCATTCTTCCGGATTAGATTATTTAATTTCCAATTAACTTGTGGTCTATTTTCTCCTGGCTTTATATTACATGTGAGTTTTGTTGCATCATGATCTGAGAAGGATGCATTTACTATTTCTGTTTTCTGCATTTGATTTTGAGGTTTTTATGTCCTAACACATGATCAATTTTCATATAAGTTCCATGAACCCCTGAGAAAAATAGTATACTCCCTTCCATCACCATTCAATTTCCTCTAGAGATCTATCATACCTAACTTTTCTAGCCTTTGTTTATCTCCCTAACTTCTTTCTTATTTATTTTGTGATTTGATTTATCTAATTCTGAGAGAGCAAGGTTGAGATCCCCTACTAGTATAGTATTATTGTCTATTTCTCCTTGCATCTCTGTTAGTTTCTCCTCTAGGAATTTGGATGCTATACCACTTGGTGCATATATGTTTAGTATTGATACTGCTTCATTGTCTATGGTACCCTTTAGTAAAATATAATTTTCTTCCTTATCTCTTTTAATTAGATCTATTTTTGTTTTTACTCGATCCGAGATAAGGATTGCTACCCCTGCCTTTCTTTGTTCCACCCGAAGAATAGAAGATTCTGCTCCAGTCCTTTACCTTCACTCTGTATGTATCTCTATGTTTTAGATGTATTTCTTGTAAACAATATATTGTCAGATTCTGGCTTTTAATCCAGTCTGCTACCAGCTTCCATTTTACGGGAGAGTTCATCCCATTCACATTCACAGTTAAAATAACTATATCTGTATTCCCTGCCATCTTATTTACCCAGAGTTATGATTTTCTCTTCTCTTTCCCCTCTCTCCCTTCCCCCCTCCCCAGTACTTTGTTTTTGATGACCACCTCCCACCAACAGTCCTCCCCCTTTAGAACCCCTTCCTCCCCTTTATACCTTTCCCGTAATCCTTCTATTAGTCTATCCCTTTCCTTTTCTCCCCTCCCTCCTACCTTCCCACAAGGAGGGTCAGTGCTTTCTTTGAAGCCAAATATGCCTGATATACTCTCTTAGAGTCCAATCTAATGAGAGTAAGGTTTACACAATACTCATAGCCCTCCCTTCTTTCCCTCAATTTTATTAGATCTTCTATGTCTCTTTATGAGATTTTGCCTCATTTTACCTCCTTTATTTTTACTTCACTTTGCCTCCTTCCCCCCTTTTTCTTTTTCAGTATGGTATCCTTTCCACCTCTAATTTCTTTTCCATTATTATCAAAGAAAAATCAAATTATACCCTCATTCTTTAAGGATACCTATTGTAGAAATATAGTTCTCAAGAGTTTTCCTTTTTACCTTCTTATGCTTCTCTTGAGTTCTGTATTTGGAGGTCAATTTTTTTGTTCAGATCTGGTCTTTTCATTAGAAATAGGTGAAATCTCCTTAATCATTGAATGACCATCTTCTTCCCTGGAAGATGATGCTCATTCTAGCTGGATAGCTTATTCTTGGCTGCAATCCAAGTTCTTTTGCCTTTCGGAATATCTAATTCCAGGCCCTTTGATCCTTTAATGTGGAAGCTGACAGATCTTGTGTAATTCTAATTACGGTTCCTTGGTATTTGAACTGTTTCTTTCTAGCTGCTTGCAATATCCTTTCCTTGGTGTGATAGTCCTGAAATTTGGCCACGATATTCCTTGGGGTTTTAATTTTGGGGTCTCTTTCAGGAGGAGATCAGTGAATTCTTTCAATGCCAATTTTGCCTTCTGATTCTAAAACATCAGGGCAATTCTCTTTCATGATTTCCTGGAAGATAGCATCCAGGTTCTTTTTTTCATCATGGCTTTCAGGGAGTCTGATAATCCTTAGATTGTCTCTCCTGGATCTGTTTTCCAAGTCAGTTGTTTTTCCTAGGAGATATTTCATATTTTCTTCTAATTTTTCATTTTTTTT